>JNEU01000174.1:0-39540 GCA_000697475.1 Lichtheimia corymbifera B2541
TTTTTTGTATTGAAAGTGTAGACTTTATTAAACAGAATTGGGAGGTGACGGTGGAACAAAAGAAACATACAATAGATCGGCCTGTAGCGTACCGAGAGCGGCTGGTGTTGACCACGGCTGGTCATCTATCTTACAACGCCAATGATGCTGCCATAGGACAGCAATAATGCAGCCAAGGCGGCATAATATACTGTCATTTAGAGGTCGGTGTTCGTATGATTCAAAGCTAGTGAGAGCACGCCAAACGAGAGCTTGTGTAGGAAAGAGGTGACGGAGGTGCAAGAAGTCTAACGCTGCGTGCCAAAATTGGCGTTTGCTTGAGCAAGCAGTGAACATGTGCTGTATATCTTCTTCGTCAATTTTGCAGAGTGTGCACATATCGCTGTCAATCTGAGGAAAGCGAAATCGGTGGAGCTTTTGTTGTGTGCTAATGCAGTGTTGTAATAATCGCCACCATGGTGTGAATGCCTTGTGAGGTATCGGTAGGCGCCAGAACCGTTTCCAAAAGGAAGATGGATAAGTAAATGTCAAAGGCATGGATGTGTTCGTATCGGATGAGCGATCAAGGATGAATTTCCAGTGCGGATGCCAATAACGACGTAATTGTGATAACGATAGAGAAGGGATATCACTGGTCTTGTTGGTTGAGACTTGGAGTATCCAATGGTTCAAAGACGGGAGAGGAGAATACACAGAATAGGATGTCGTCGAATCCGTTGAGGAACCCGGTGCGCTGTGAGTGATCGGAAAATGAGTTTCAGGATATCCTTCGAGGTGCACTGTGGATGATGTCATGTTCGAATGGACCACACTAGACCGAAACTTTAACAAAGTATGCCGTAACTTTTGACTAGGATGAAGTATAAGGCATTCCCTTTCCAGATCCCAGTAAGCAACGTCAGACAACAGGTAATGCATCCGAGGTTGAGTTGTCAACTCCGTTTGCCCTGAAGATTTGACAAACCGTAACGGTATGCTAAGCAGCCATTGTGCAGACCAATCATTCGTAGGTTTCAATCCAGGAAGGCGACAAAGAAGCTTTCCCAAATACGCCATATGGGGAACCTTTTTCAAACAATATTGGAGTTGTTTTGGATAAAGGAACCATGGTAGAAGTGAGGTGTGACCAGTCAACATCTGATAATACCTTATGATCCACGGTGACAGGAAATCGGATGAACGAGGTGGTGTACAGAGACGTTGTAGGTACACGAAATGTAAAGCTTGACTTTGATCCATGACATTTACCATACCAACACCGCCATATTTACGTGGTAGACATAGAGTATCCCAAGATGGTTTTGGCCAAAAAGGTGTGAGGGAAGAGAGCACTATGGATTTCATTTCCTTCAACCATTGCTCAGAGACTGGGGTGACACGAAGAACATGCCACAACCGAGACAATAATATTGAATTGACCACCGTGCTAGCACCTCGAAGTGATAAACGACGTTCCTTGAGGATGTTGGCGTGCCGGAGTACCTTGACCTTAATGGAATCCATAAAGAGAGAGAGTTGATCATCGGTATGATACAGAGGATATCCCAAATAGCGTACTGCTTCCGAGCTATGTGCGTCATGCCATTGTGCCCCAAAGGTATCCGCGAGTTGTTCCCATTCAACATAGTGCTTTCCAGACAGTGACATCAAAATAGTTTTGCTGAGGTTAACCTTGGCATTAGATGCCGCACCGTAGCATTGTAGAAGATCCATCAGTATATCCCATTCTCTAGGATGAGAGAGGAAGACTTCTAAGTCATCTGCATAACTCAAAAGCTTGATCGCAGGCGGTGCAGGAGGGATCCTTTGTCGTATACTCGTGGTGTATTGAGGTCCAGAATGTAAACGCGGTGGTACAAGAGTCACTCCTTGTAGTTGACTGGCCAAGATGGAACGTAACAAAGGTTCAAACATAAGGTTGAACAATAATGGAGAGAGAGGATCCCCTTGTCGTAAACCTCTACCTTGTTGAAACGGTTTGCCCAAGTGCCCATTGATGCTGACATGCACCTGTGTACCGAAAAATAATCGCGATAAACTGGTAATGATGCTGTCGGGAAATCCAAAGTGTGATAGGACGCCACGTAAATATTCAGGATGAACTCTGTCATAGGCTTTCTCTTGATCGAGAAAAACTGCTACTGCTGGATCGTGCTGTTGGGCCTTGCGATGGTTATGCATCAATACTTGGTTTATCCATCCATTGTCCGAGATCAACCGATGTGGCATGAAGCCCGTTTGATACGGGCTGATAAGTTTTGGCAGCACTTGGTTGAGACGGTTAGCCAGAAGCTTGGTGAACAACTTGGCATCCGTATTGATCAATGAAAGCGGTCTCCAGTTGCGTAACAGCTCAGGGTCTCCTTTCTTAAAAAGCAAAACCATGCGTGTGTGACACCATGAGGCCGGAAAGATACCTTCAAAGGCTTGGCAAATGACCAAGAGTAAAAGATGACGAAAACGTGGAGAGCGTGGAATGAGATGTTTATATACCTCAAAAGGAAGACCATCGAGACCAGGGCTTCTGTCCAAAGGCGAGTGTTCCACTAGATCAACAATGTCGGCCATATGAGGCAAAGCTGTGAGTTCTGCTGCATCGGAAGGTGATAACCTGGCTGTCTGCGGGATGTTGTGTAATAGCGATTGCATGGCCGTTACATCAATCTCGTCCGGTGTGTATAATTTGCTATAATAGTTACGTGTCTCCTGGATGATGTCTCGAATATCCGTAAGGATGGTCCCATTCTGGGAACATTGCAATGCGGTAATAGTTTGTTGAGTTTGTCTCGCCTTGATTACCCGAAAGAAATACTTATTGTTCCTTTCACCCTGTTCATGCCATCGTGTTGCTGAACGGAGCATGGTTTGTCGAGTGTCATGTTGAATCAAGGTGTCGATCTCTTGCTCAATTGTGGCCAGGTCGGTATTTGCTGGATTGACCAGGAGTTGTTGTCGATCAGATTGCAGTTTAGCAATACGAGTGCGTCTATGTGTTGTTGAACCACGTGATTGTCTCTGTGCTGTGTATTTGAGAAGCCTTTTCAATGATTCCCATTGCTCTTGAGGAGTAATATCCGGTGTCGTATCGATAGTATCAAAGAAACTATCCATAGTATGATCCAAAAGAGTAATAAAGGGCTCATCGTGCAGCATAGACGGGTTGAAACGCCAACTGCCACGGCCAATATCCTGCCGTACTGGTAGTAAATCAATGGTCAGCAGACTGTGATCCGTCCACGAAATAGGGAGAAAATGCTGATTCGCGTTGGTTACTCGAGACATAATGGAATGGTGGCCGAAAATATAGTCAATGGTCGAGCGAGAAACACCCCTTTGGAAAGTAGGCAATCCTGCTGGCATGCAATTATCGAAATGTGTGCGGATCCAGTCATACCAAGGCTGTATGGTTGGTGAACCGGTGACTGTGGGATCGTGCAAGTGGAGGTTGAAATCCCCAAGTAAGAACCAAGGACCAACATCTATCTCTTGTACGAAAGGTAATGAGAGGAAGGATCGTAGAAAATCCGGACGAGCTGTGCGTGAAGCTGGAATATAGGTGTTGATAATATTGCATACAAGATGTTGTTGTTGATCCAAAATCGAAGCGACAATAATTCGCTCATCCATAGAAACAATGGCATTTGCCAGTGTGAGATCTTGACGTAGACATACAATCGCTGCATGTTTGGTGATAATTGATGAGCGATTTGGAAACATGAAAGAAGTAAAGGAGTGGACTTGTTCATCAGTGATATGAGGATGCGAGAAATTAGTGGCGGTTTCTTTAAGACAGAGAATATCGAGGTCGTGTGAGGTACGTAGGTCATAAATAAAGGAGCGTTGTGTTGTTGGTGAGTGCTCTTTGAAAATGCTGCGAGCATTTAAAGAGCCAATGCGGATATGTCGATTAATCATTGACCCTTACGGGCGATGTCTGAGGTGGGTGGTAGTGGTACTACCGGGTTCAAATCCAGGTCGAAATTTTGGCCTGTCTGATGGCTCATGCTCGACTGCTTATTCTTTAAGATAGAGCGTTTGCTCGAGGCCTTGACCAAATGCACTTCCTCCGTAGGTGGTATCTCATCCACTTTCATCCTCGTTGCCTTATCATATGGTGCATGTTTCGATGCGTTGATGCTATTCTCAGGGTCAACATCGTCCAGTCTACTCTTCCTAGGACCTTCGTCCATCTCAATATCTTCATCCTCCTGCTCTGGATCCTCGTCTATCGTAAGTTCAATGTCTGAGGGATCGTCATTAGCACCCTTTTGAGCTTCTGCATCCAAAATCACAGGCTCAGAGGTGGCCTTTGTTGTCTGAACTACTTCCTTGGCTGGGTGTTGTGTTTCTTGGTCATTCTTCTTAGCCTTAACTTGCTCATACAAATCGATAGCTTGTGTATCGGACATCTTTGCCTTACAGAACTTTCTTGTGTGCCCTGCTACTCCACATTCGAAGCACACACGTCGAGCCAACTCAGGACAGTTGTTGCGGATGTGGCCAGCTTGTCTGCAATAATAGCATACAGGTGCTGCGCCTTTGAAAGAGGCTGGTGCGAAAGTATCCCAGGTCTCCAAATAAAGCATTCGTTGTAAAGGCTGTGCTTCATGATGTACGCCTTTTGAGTCATCATATCCTTCACTGGGATCAATGGTCACAGTGAGTTGACCTTCGAAATATCCATCATACAGAACACGGCGGATCTGGTAAACCTTCCCATAGTAACGGAGTGATGATAGCAAACCATCTCGGATAGCTTGGTCACTGTCAATGTGGAGTAGACTGAGCTGTACTCGAATCAAAGGGTTTTCTGAGCCAGTTACAGTAGGAGATGCTTTGTGAATGATCTCATTGACTGTAATACCCTCCTCAATGGCCTTTGTGGCATGGTCTGGGTTGACGAATTTTGCTTCGATCAGCATATCTCGACGAGAACGGACATCATATGCGCTTATATGTCTAAAACCCTGGACTGCGCCAATCTGCGATTCAATCGCAGCATATGCCTTACTGCGTCGTTCAAAGGCTAGTTGAGGCAAAGAAAACAAAACGGACTCAGGAGTCAGAGCCTGTCTAACAATAGCTGCAGCCTTGCGAGAAAGCTGTTGACGAGTGAAATCGGGGTGCTCATAGAGAATGTCTGTGGAAATGCTGGCATCACGAGGTGTTCGGGAAGGTGTAATGACCTTCATTCCGGCACCTTTGGCCACGACTTGACTCCATTTCAAGGTGTCAGTTGTGGACATGGCGAAATTGGGCTTGGTGGGATCTGCTGATGCGATCGAAATGTCGAGATCGTCGAGATCGAGTTGGAATGTCAAGATTGAGGTGCTGTCAAAAGTTGCTCTTTGTGTAACGTAAACAATACACGGAAGAGCTCACCACAGTGCGGAACGTGACCAAGTGTATCAAAAAAGTATCAAGTTTGATATGCAAGATAACTAATTCAGCGAATGTGACCACCACGCACCACCCCCCCCAAAAAAAAAAGAAAAAAAAATAAAATTGGACGCCGTGTCGAACGAGGGAAGCCGGGCACTTAAATATTTAAACCCCGCATATGGTGGCCGGCTGCACCCCTGTGGTCCAGAGTCGCCACTCGGCCAAATTCAATCCATCAATGCACATAACGTCGGTGGGTTAACCCACCGACGTTATGTGCGAACTAGGTTGTAAGAAGCCGATACATTACGCCGGTGGGTAAAAGCACATTACGTCGGTGGGTTAACCCATCGACGTTATGTGCGAACTGGCATGTAAAACAAAACATCACCCAGAGGATGCCAAAAAATTTGTTTTTCAACCAGTAATACTTTTTTGGGCGAACTCTCGTGAACTTGCGATTGAAGTTTCAAAAAATATAATTTTTTCTTTCAAGAAATCAAAAATAACTAGCGTAAATACAATGCGCCCGGTGGGTTAACTCACCGACGTAATGTACCTTTACCTTTTACCCACCGACGTTATGTACTTTTTACCCACCGAGCGTTTTGTGTCGGCGGGGTTTGAATCGAAAATTTTGTAAGCGCTGCCCGCCTCCCACTACACCACACGCAACGCCATAGAGAACATTTATGTTACACAAGTCACGTGCAAAGCTAGATTATATAAAGACCTTTGTAATGTGGATTTTGTCGAAAGCTCTTCCATGTATTGTTTAAGTTACACAAAGAGCAACTTTGATAACACTGGAGGCTCTTTCGTGTATTTTTACGTTACACAAAGAGTAAACATTGAAGCAACAACAAACAACTCGAACACTTCGACATCGCAATCGTCTACATTTTCTCGCCATCTCAAACGCATTGTCAACATCTGGCAAACTTCAATGGAGCTAGGTTGTTGCCAAGGGTGCTGGCATGAAGGTTATCACCCCTTCACGCCAAGAGGACCCGGATTCGACAATGTCATTTTCCGTCTTATATGAACATCCCGATTTCCAAGATCAGCATCTTGCTAGAAAAGCTGCAACCATTGTGCGCCAAGCATTAACCCCAGATGCAGTGTTATTTTCTTTCCCACCAAACACCTTTGTTCACCGTTGTCATGCTTATGAAGCTATCGAGAAACAAGTGGGCCCTGTGGATGGTTTTCGTCCCCTGAGCCGATACGATGTCCGTGCGCATGGAAATTTGCTAATTGAGGCAAAGTTTCAAGACCCCGATCACACTAAGCTAGTAATCAAGAACGGTATCACTGTTGAAGATATTATTTATAAGGGATCTCCTTCTGTATCGGGCGCCGAGAACCCACTGGTCCGAGTGCAACTTACTTTGTTGCGCAATGTCAATGGTGAAGAACTGAAAAAAAGGTCTTTTGTCATCCTTACGTTATTACGGCAAGGTGTATCAGATTCGTCAAATCCTCTGCAACGGCTATTTCGAAGGACAGTTGACCATCACTTTAGATCCTAGTGTTAGTTACACTGATGATAATGGCGAGCAGCGCTCAGCACAGCCTTTACAGCGTATGTTGTATTTGGAAACGTGGGATACCTTTACTACGGCATCTTTCAAAGGGGCTGCCCCAATCTGTTACTATTGTAGACAAGCCGGTCATATCCGGAATGCATGCCCTGAACTCGCTAAGCGTGTATGTTTCGGCTGTGGTGAACGTGGTCATACCAAACGATTTTGTCGAGTCAAACCAACGGAGACTGAGCTTTTGGATTCGTATATTGATGATACTTCAAGCAGCAACAAGGTTCCTACCACTCAGGGGGATGAAGAACCCGATAACAAGGATCTGCATCAACCTGAGCACCTGAAACTCCACGAAGAAGAACCTGACAAGTCACCAAAGGATGCCATGGATGAAGATGAGACAAACACCACGATCGCAGATGATACAGAGATGACTGAAGCCCCCCAGGATACCAAGTCCAAGTCACAATTGAAGCACTCAGATCCTAGCACTAGCATCTTCGCATCTAAGCACGCACCCATTGAGGTTGCCTCCACAATGCGTGTAGATACTGCTGAGGAGATGCTCGAATTAAGCAAGATTGACTCGAAAACCAAAGTGAAGAATGATAAGATCCGTCGTAGTATCAGCAAGAATACTACTTCCGCCACCAAGGCCGATGGTTCAGTGTCGTCTACCTCAAAGACGGATATTATGCTCACACCAGTTATCCCACGGGGAACACCATCATCAAGTAAAGCCCATAGGGCACAATGATATCGCGTCCACTGAGAATTGGCTCTTTAAATGCTCGAAGCATTTTCAAAGAGTCCCACCACACCACTCGTTCTGAATTCATCTCACACCTTAAATCATCTTCTCTCGCTCTTGACATTCTTTGTCTACAAGAAACATCTACACTTTCTCGCCAAGACCATATCACTACCGATTAGCTTCACCAATTCACTCGATTTATGTTTCCCAACTGCTCTTTCGTCATCACCAAACATGTGGCCATCATTTGTTTACGGCGATCTCTCTCCCTAGATTCAACTCTAGTATCCATGGATGAGCGTGTTGTTGCTGCATCCATTGTGGATCATCAACAACACACTCTGTGTCGTGTCATTAATACCTATGTCCCGGCACAGGCCTCTGCTCGTCGAGATTTTTTATGCTCTTTTCTAGACCTTCCTTTCGTACATGAGGTTGATACTGATCCATGGTTGTTAATGGGGGATTTCAACATGAACCTACACTCCCATTCAGTTACTCAGCACTACTCTGTTCGTCCATGGATTGACTGGATCACGATGCATTTTGATAACTGCTTGCCGGAAGGCTTGTCGACTTTCAAACAGCGGAATACCCGCACAACCATTGATTATATCTTTGGTCATCATTCCTTGAGATCTCGGTTGACTAATGCTTCTATACATTATCCTCCTTACTCTTGGACTGATCATAGTCTGATGACTGTGGATTTATTGCCTGCTCGTCAGGATCTCGGCCGAGGCAGCTGGCGGTTTAACCCGACCTTACTGTCCGATGAAGGCTTCACCAAGTTCCTGGATCACACCATCGATATGTTTTTCGACACTCTGGAGGACGCCTCTCATCCACATTCAGCATTGCCACCACAGGATCAATGGGAGGCACTAAAACACCTTATCCAGCACACAGCAAAAAGACATACGCAAGGAGCGACAAAACGATATAAACGCAGATTGTCAGCCTTACAGCAACAACGACAAGAGTTATTAAGCAACAATCGCGACGTTACGCATGTGGAACAAGAAATTGAATCACTCACCAACAAAGACACACGCCATGCAATGCTTCGTTCAGCTACTCGATGGCATGAGAAAGGTGAACGAAATAACGCGTACTTTTATCGTGTGATCAAGTCCAGACAGCAACAACAAACGATCCAATCTCTCAAATGTCCACGGTCCAACTCGGTGGTATCTTCACCACAAGATATCATACGTACAGCTCGCGACTTTTATCAGCATCTTTACGCACCGGAGGATATCGACTTATCAGTGATGGATAGGCTTTTAGCCAATGTTCCATCCGATGTTAAATTGTCGACCAGGGAGGCCTCGAACATGATTGCGCGTTTACATAAGGTAGATCTTCTTGATCTTGTGGCTCACACACCTTCTGGTAGAAGCCCAGGTCTTGACGGTCTCCCCTTTGAGCTTTACAAGCATTTGGCCCCTCGATCCAATCCTTTCTGTTCTCTATTGTTACAAGTAATACGTGATGCCTTTGAAGGAAAATTCCCTACCTCATGGAGTGATACAAGGATGGTTTTGCTGTATAAGAAAGGCGATCCCGAATTGCTTGGCAACTGGCGACCATTGTCACTGATCAACTCAGATGCCAAACTATTCACCAAGTTGATAGCCAATCGGGTCAATGAAATTTTGCCTAGTCTCATCAATCCTTACCAGACCGGCTTCCTTCCTCACCGTCTGATCTCAGATAATGGATGGTTGAACCAAGTTCTCATGCATAATGCACGATCACAGCAAAGCCCTCATTCAGCGGTGGCAGTCTTCCTTGACCAAGAAAAAGCCTATGGCCGCGTGCATCCGGAATACCTACAACGTGTGCTTCTTCATTTTGGTTTTCCAAGCCAGTTAGTTTCAAGTTTATGCACACTCTTCTTCGTCACTCAGATTTTCAACTAGACGAGAGGCGCTACACTTTCACCCAGGAACATCACACATTTTTCAACTAAGACAACGTACGATAATGTAATCACCTAATTGCCTTAGTATAACATGCTTGAATATATGATCTATTCGCGTGCTTTGTGCCAGTTGAAAAAAGGGTGATGCTCCTGGGTGAAAAGTGTAGCGCCTTTCGTTGGGAAGTGTAGGGTGTCTTGCACATGCTGAGGTTCATCCTTTTATAACTCCCCCTTCCATGCTTTATGCCATGGTACTATTTGATGACATAGACCGGTCATACGCTTACACATATACCATGCAACATTGCAACATGCATAATGGGTTTCAAACGATGTGGGACATTGGTATATTATTGGATGCCCTGATTTACAATACTATCATGACTAGGAAAGTGTAGCGCCTTTGGTCGGAACAGTGTAGCGCCTCTAGTAATGTTCAAAAGATTGGCACATTTCTTCTCATCCAAAGAAAGGCATATAATGGGAAATTCACATTGGAATGATATGCGGGCTCACTGGCGATACGTTTTATCATCAAGACGCCATTCCATGCAATATCATCGCTGACTCCGCTACCAACCAAATCAATCGCATTATAAATGAATATAGATTAGCCAATTCTGAACCTTATTGTTAAAAGTAACGGCGCATATAAAACGCGCTGAATAAACACAATATATACATGAATGATAAGCACATTATCGATCTATATACCACGGCTTTAAGCATTGTTAGGGATATGAACAACATCAGAATGCTGAAAACACACAATTAAAAGCACTATGCAAGGACCAAACTACGCAAGAGCAGAAGCCTGAGGGTGAGGACGGTGCTCCGTGGGATGATCAAGAAGCTGAAGAAAACGATAGAGATGACGATGAGTTCCTGGAATTGTTAATAAATAAAGCTGTTGTGCTTGGATTATTGTTGTTGATTCTAGAACGTCTAGAGCCTGGAACTATTATCTTGAAACCCTACAACGTCAACATTGCACACCTACTCTCACACTTTTAGATACATTCAACATTCCATGTGAGTCCTCATACTTATACCAAATACCTCAGAGCATGTATACTATCACATCCCTACCAAAGCCGTTATATCTCTAAAATATAAAGCAAATATGTACGTTACCAGTTAATCCCTTAACCACATTCACATCTTTTGCTTTTGCTTTTGCTTTTTTCCAAGAAGTTTGGTTCCAACTATTCTATTTCCTCGTCGCACCATGCGTAGCAGAACATTCATAGCCTTTCCACGTCATCCGCTTTGGTTGCAAATTGTTTGATAATAGAACGCTTGGTTTAGATCATTGCTATGCGTAATTCAAATACACCACTAATAACTCTTTGTTATTTATCCATAACGCAGGATAACAATGTACCAAGATCGATACATATGTCATCTAATCATCAGGTGATGCAGGTAGCTGCGATAACAGTTTGCTTGACATAGCTTTCCGTCAGTATCATCATTTGATAAGAAACTGTAGCTGTATTCGTATAGCTGCGTTAGGTTCCTCAGCGACCGCCCATTGTGGAGAACCAGTGGACGATTCATTGATACCAATATATTATACAGAAGACACCAGAAATGGCGGTTTTGACTATATACACCACCCATGCTCGTT
Source organism: Lichtheimia corymbifera B2541 (assembly GCA_000697475.1). Classification (NCBI taxonomy): domain Eukaryota; kingdom Fungi; phylum Mucoromycota; class Mucoromycetes; order Mucorales; family Lichtheimiaceae; genus Lichtheimia; species Lichtheimia corymbifera. The sequence continues at coordinate 11,235 of JNEU01000174.1, forward strand.
TCAATTCACCTATGATACCAACCAACGCAATATTAGGATAGCCGTAGCCCCGTAGCATGCCTCCTAGTAGATGTAGTATTCGTGCGAAAACTTTTAATGAAATGTGTAGTTAGGAGTCATAGCGCATATATAGTGTGTTTTATCTGCATAAAATAGGCGATAGAAAAAAATGAATTACATCAGGATAACTTTTACAAGGCATGAACATAGAGTCAAAAGAGAGCAGGTTGTTGTTTTTCACCACCCAGCATACATGGTTACTCCCAGACTAATGTCAGCCTTCCAGACGGTCCCACGACGGTCCAAACTGATCATGATACAGGTTTGGATGCGTTATCATGCTTGGGGTGTCGGGCTATGTATATACATGAAGGAGAAGGTTAGAGACTTGACGTTCAATTCCTCACATGTGTAGCAATACGTACCAGAGCAACCATTGGTGATGAAACCACGGGCGGATGTGACAGCGGCGATCGAAATGCATATGGATGGTAACATGGTGATGTTGGCAGATGGCGATAGCGGCTAGCGGTCACATAGTCATCGTCAGACATATTCGTGGGTGATGCAGTGCTAGTACTACTAGTGCTAGTGCTACTGCAACAACTGCTTCCGGTATCGCTGTTAGTGTCATTATTATTGACCATGCTATCGCGCTGCATGAATGCTGTTCTCTCGATCAATTTCTGGACATGGTAAAGACGTTCACTTGCAGGGATTCTAACACTGGGTGTACCGCTCGTATGGATCATTCGAGTATGGACTTTGAAATGACGTCGCAGATTGCTAATGACAGCGAAACGACGACCGCAGCCAGGTCTATTGCAAATGTAAGGTACATCAATCTTTTAAGTGGTTCTTTTATCAACCCTTGTCAATCACACCTACGTAGTACATTCAAAAGGCTTTTCGCCTGTATGTGTATAAATGTGCGTCTTCAAAGCACTCGGACGAGTAAAGCATTTGTTACAGACATCACATTCATACCGGCGCTTCTCGATGCGTTTACTGCTAGACTCGTTAGCGTTATGAAGCATTGATAAAAGAAAACAAAGAAACAAAAAAAAACGCAAGAAGGTAGGCGTATATATAAAAGGCACAGGTTGCACAATGAACAGCTGCAGCTTCCCCTCAGGGACGCGGATGCGGTGTTTATTTGCATGTCAAGATTTCATTGTTCTCATCTTCCCACCACATTGTATACATGCCTCCTTGTGCTTATTTTTCTTCACTTTTTGTGTGCCAGCAGTGTACCAGGTAATTATGCTGACTATCACGGTTATCTTGACATGCTGTGCAAAGTCTGCTACGTTTAAAGTATTGTGATTAGATGTACATTTGATATACGTGCAAGAGAGGAAAGGGATCAATGTGGTAAGAAGCTTCTGTAATCTGCACCAATAATCCCATGATTTTGACCCCACGGACTTTCATCTCCCAATGAGTCTCATGACAAGGCGTTGGAATTCTTGTCCAATCGCAATTCAGGTACTGCGTCACACTGGCGTTAGGGGCCCATCATACATCGTTGGACAAATGGTACTTGCAAATCCAATAACATTGGCAATTCTTGTTTACATGCATTCTGAATGTATTTGGAGACTTCAGTATAATTCGGTTTAATTGCAATTGAACCCTTGTATATCATGCATATGGGTATTGTCTTAACGCCTGGTATTGTTACTATTGTTACTAATGCTAGCGCTTCTACTATTTCGACCACCAAGAAAGACGAGTAAACTCAGTGCAGCTACGCAAGATGCTGTATGGATAAGTGCCACTGCACCCCATCGCCCATATACCATGCCACCTAATATGCATCCTAGGCCAAAACCAAGTCCGTTGAATAGAGCTGCTAAAATTCCTTGTGCAATAGCGCGCTGATCAGGTGGGAAAAAAGTATCAACTTCAGATACGGCAGTCGACCATGCTAGTGCGTACCCAGATCCTACAGTGCATTGTCAGTATCCATTGGCATTAATCCCATAAATCGAAACATACCACTTGCAAAATGCATCCCAAGCGCCAATACAGTTGACAGGGAGTTACCAGGTGATAAGGTCGAGTACACAAGGTTACGAATAATTAATCCGATATGAGCGAGTGAGATCAAACTTGACACGGTAAACTCTTCCAATAGCTGATTGTATGCAAAAATACAGATCAGTAACCATAGCCATCCCCCAATCGATATGTATATTCACCTTATTTGATACCCAGAAGGTTGTTACTTCTGCAATACCACCGATAGGGCCAGTCCATCCGATTAAGGACGAATCAATCTTAAGGTCGTTGCATAGAAACAAAAAGAGGAATTGAGAAACCATAGCATACGAGATGCCAAGTAGTAGCATAGTGAGCAGGAATGACCACACACGTGGAGTCGTCAACGTAGACTTTTGTGGTGGTTTAGACTCTGGACGACCAAGATCCGCAAATGCAGCGAGAGTAGATTCGACAGTGGGAATGTTGGATAAAGCAAGACCAATGGGCGGTAGATGATCCATGTTGGCAATACGCTGACTGGCTTCTGTTTGTACATCGAGCATTGATGTTGTTGTTCTTAATAGTCCCAAACGTCTGTCATCTATGCCATCTTCCAAGATTTCAGTATTGGCATAGCTTGCCATGCTGTCTCGACGTGGTAGTGGATCCACGTATTCGGATAAGCTGTTGTGCATTGAAAGTTGCTGTTGCTGATATTGTTGATATTGCTGGTGAATACTCATTGGCTTCCGAAGTAAAGAACGATGTTCGTCAGCTTCGTTGTTGTTTTCCCACTGTCCTCCTTCTTCTGTTGGGAACCGAGTAAAGATTGCAAGCAATGCAAATGCAATGATACCGAATGCAAATATATAAAATGCCTTATCAATGCCAGCCGCACCAATCCACAAGCCCACAAGGAGAATATTGATGCCATTGGAAACTGATCCCCATAACCGCTGATTACCTATCAACAAGCTGTCAGTCATGTGCTTGATCTTTTGTCATGCATGTCAAACAGCCAATCATTATTTACCATATAAAATCTTTTGGTCGCCCAAGATCTTGAGTACAGCACTGTCGACAAGTACTTGCAGAGGTTGACCGAAAAAGGCAAACAACAGAGCAAAGGATGCGGTTGCAACAAATTTCAGTGATAAACCACTATCTGAGGAATCTTCTTGATTGCTTGAAAGCCAAGATGGGAGGAACATGAGTGACATGATGCTTGCACCACCCACAAGAGCAAGTACGCTCATTAATGGGCCGTGTAAATTGGGGCGTCGGTCGACAATCAGCGTCCATAATGGGCAAGCAATACTTTGAACAAAGGGAGCTATTGCAAGCAATACACCAATTTGATCTGACGGCAAGCCAAGCGCACTATCATAAAACAAGGCTAGATAGGCGATGGCTGAGCCGAAGATAGTATAGAGGCAAACGTAAAGGAGCTTTGGAAAGAGCATCAACTAGTGGAGTTGTGCACAATAAGGAGTGAAAATGAAAAGAAGTAATAAAGTGAAAAGCGAAGAAACAAAGTGAATTAAATCCTTGTCATATGATGACCCTATCATACATGACACGCGTGTCAGGTGCTTCAATCCCTTAATTCTTCACCCCGCTTTCCGTTGTTCGTTGCAGCAGCATCAACTCCATACGTTTCATCCAACATGTTGGAACTGAGTTTGGCGGTGTGCGTTGTGTATGTCTCGGCGATATGATTTATCATTGGCACAGAAACCCTTGCTAGGACATCATCCTCTTATAGCATTCCTTCCTTTCCCCCATCTTCTTTTCATTATATCAAACATAAATGGAATCTGCCAATAGCAAACTACGACCCTTACAAAAGCAGGATAACGAGCCATTACGGCCATCTTCGTCCACTCATCAACAGCAACAATCTGGCCGTGTACAACAATCAACATCCAATCATTGTCCTTCTCATACGTCGTATAATAAGCAAAGTCAGCAGACTCCTCCTCCTGTATCAACAACATCCAATACACAACTGGAGGAATCACCTACAATTTTATCTCGTCAAACAGCACCTGTATCAGCTTATTATAGTGAGACTCCATCGCAACCAGCAGCTCCACAGACACCAACAACTCCATTGACTAAGATACAACAACAGCCTCATGATGTTGGTGCAGAACATCTCACAAACAAGGGTGACCCACTATTGGCAAAGTGGACTAGCAGTTTTTGGCGGCAGACTGGAAAGATGCAAGCAGCTGTTGGCGATTTAACAGGTCTCGAATCGTGGCAAACTCAAGGTCGTTCTACCGAAGCATGGGCTGATACTGCGTATCGTGAAGCTGAAAGTCGAAACAATCAGGGTGACCCTAGCTGGGTGCGTGGTGAATATGATGTGGTTATGGGTACTCTTGGTAATGCGGTTGGCTATCTAGCTGGAGATCCAGAGATGCAGGCTCGTGCTCGTATGCGTGCTCACGAAGGCCAAGACCAGGTTGACAGGATTAAACGTTCATAGCATACTCCATTACTACTGCTACTACAATATAGATCACCTGTATACTGATGATAACTTAAAAAGCAAAGTCTCTATAATGACAGCAGTATCTTTGGTTCAATTTGACTTTTGCTTTATTTTTGGTGTGTAAATGACATTTGGCTGTGTTCCATGATGAACCCTTTGTGGTGGCTATAACTATCATTTATATATTAAAAGGGTGTCTAGTCTGATAGGAATTTGGGCCTTTGTAGGTGATGTAATACATGCTTTGCGACCAAGCCTGACGTTTGAATGATGAGAGCACATGCCATCCGCGGTGCTTCAGGGTCGAAAACAGTGTTGAAATTGCCGTCAACAATATCTTTGCCTTCTCGTATTGGTTTTCCACGGTCTTCATGCATCTTGTCAACATCTGAAACACCGACGAGCCGCCTCATCAGCACGAACGTCATATTCTCACCGTTTGCATCGAAAGAGCGCTTCAATTGGTAAAGCAACGATGTGAACGATAGATGAAAGCAACCAAAAAGTAATGTATCATGAGTACCCTTGTTTTGGGAATCACATTAAGACTATCCTTGAGACTTACCAAAGGCCTTATGATAGTGTAGGTGCAAAGAGCCTTGTTTATATAGGAGTGGGCGTGGGAACTGTCGTCATGATGAATCGAACTGATATTATAAAGTGGTCAAGCTTCTTGGAGTACTGGGCCGAAGTAATGGAAAATCAACAGCTGATACATAAATCCACCTACGGCAAAAAAGTTGTAGGAGACAAAACTATGTCCGGGGGAAATAAAGATACACTTTGCCTATAGAAACTTGTCGGGTCCTCCAAAAAAAATCCTCTTGTTCTTGAAACGATAATACATCAGCCTCCACAATGGAGTATGTAAAACGGTTTAAATCAAGATCATTACCACCGTCTTGAACATGACTTCTAAATCGTTAATGATGTTTTTCATATTGACAGAAATTATGGAAGAAGACATCTTGCCCTGTGGTAATGCAATGTATAAACCGTTCTCAGGAAGATGCAATGTGGAAAGCTCTGCGGCCGGACATACCTTTCAAGAGGCAGGTGGATTTATCAGCTGTAATTTCCATCACCGCGACTTGGTAATCCAGGATGCTTGACCACTTTATCAGTTCGATTCATCATGACAGCAATCCCCACGCCCACTCCTACATAAACAAGGCTCTTTGCACCAACACTACCATACGCCCTTTCTTTCTACTTGTATGCATATCATCATCATTGACCTTTGGTAAGTCTCAAGGATAGTCTTCATGTGATTCTTAAAATGAGGGTACTCACGCAATCATCGTTTTTATTTTCATCTAATATGTAGCTCACTTCATTACTTCACCACTTGAAGTGCTCATTGGTGCCTAACCACATTTGACTGTGCTCCTTGATGGATCCTTTATGGTAGGGCATAACTATCAGTTATATATTCCTTTTCCTTTAAATGTTATTAAAAGGATGCCTTGTACATTTGTAGGCAAAAGGCAACCCCAGTCTGATGGGAAATGCGGACTCCTTCGCAGGGTGACATAAATACATTCCAAAAACCTAACCTAACCAACCTGATATTCGCCGGCTCGCGATGATTGCAAGATGTCAAGACTCCCTGTGGACTTTGATTTGATATGCAATTGGCGACAACAATGAAATCATCCACAATATCGGCTAGCAATAATCTCGAAGCAGACGAGTATGGATGGCACCGACAGCAGATGGGAGGTTCTTTAACATCTATACGAAGACGCACAACGACACCTACCCGCTAATTTGAATTGTTTACTGCATTCCAATAAGCACATACGCTACATGACGCACACGTGAATACATTTATACACAGACACATACATTCATGTAATGCATGCCAATGGCTATATGATCCCTTTCTCTGATTCAGGCTCGCGCGTTATATCCCAAATTAGATGCTACTTTATCTTCGTCGATATCAGAATAGCTATAACAGTATATGTGTTTTAACTGGAATAAAATTATCAGTGCCATGGGATAAAGAAATTCTCTCATGTCAAGCATTTGGAATAATCATGATCATTTCTCTCATACACTAGAGACACGGATTTATATAGAGATGGGTCAAGCTAAATATTAAGAGGGTATAAAAATACAAAGGTGTTTTAATGTTGTTTTTCATGGGCCCAAACGCCTGCATTATATTTTGCGACGTCGTTGAGAAGATGAACCTGGTCGGCAACTGATTTGAGAGCACCGAGAATTACACCATTGCCGGTAGTGAAATCGTACATATAATAATGCAATCCAGTTTCCTGACAAAAGCGGCGAACAAATGGCACACACTGACGTAGGTTATGCCGGGGTAAACGAGGAAAAAGGTGATGAACAGCCTGATATTGAAGACCGCCGTGGAACCAATCGAACCATTCGGGACAATCAACATCCATCGTGGTGCGTAGTTGTTTGGCAGGGAAGGGTTCACGAGGACCAAAATCCACGGTAGACATACCAAAGTGAGAGAGAGTAATTTGTACATGCAGTGGGAAAGTAAGCATGTACGAAATGAATATGTAGCCAACAACCATGCCCCAAGATGGCAACTGAGCTAGTAGAGCACCGTACCAGATAAAAAAGCAGGTAATGCCAAATAATTCGAGGCGACGATTACGTACTTCCTTATCGCAGAATAGATATAAGAAAGACAGGCGGTGTAAATTGAATCGGCCAAAGAGGAGGACAATATAGTAGAGATGATGTTGATATCGCACAAAGAAACGAGCGGGTGCATCGAATTCAAATACACGCTTGTAATAAGTCGAATAGATGTTGTCAAAGAAACGTGTGGTGATAGCAAAGAAAGGTAAATGCTGAATATCTGGATCATGTTCTGGATGATTGGTGACAATATGATGGACGTTGTGGTTGTTCTTCCACCAGCCAAGTGATAATCCTCCAATGAAGTCGGCTATAATCACTCCGATCAAATGATCAATCTCGACACGTCCCGTGATTTCGTTGTGTCCAGCGTCATGAGCGGTAAACACCAGTTGATGCCATAAGCACGCCATGAATACAGCACCCAATACATGCTGCCATGTCTCCGTTCCACGTAGCGTAAACCATAGTGATAGGTACAAGAACAAGGCATATCGACAGCACTCTTTTCCATATCGGTAATAGTTGCACTTGAATAATCCACGATCCATTAATTCTTGCTCTAGTCGCCTGTACGCTACACGCACTTTGGTCACATCCAGTCCTTGTTGTGCTTTTAGATCTTGCTGTTGACTAGCAGAGTGCTGTGTATGAAGTGAACTGATTGTTTGATCAAAGCCTTCGACGTTTAATCCACCTTGCCACGACGCGTCAATCATTTTTTCTTGCTTGTCATCGGTTTGTTCTCGCTCATAATCCATATTCGCTGGTGGTGCCAAGTCTGGTAGATATTCGCCTATGCAGTAATGTCGCATCATACGCTCGTACACACGTGGTGGATGCATGGAGCGGATCTCGTCAGTGACATCCTTGCCGAGTACATGGCGAATAGCAAGCTCTCCACCTGGATGCTTGTGAATGAAACGGTCGACCTTGTACACTTGATTTTCAAAGATAAACAGCGCTTCACCCTGTTTGACTCGTTCTTCCACTTGTTGCTGTGTCAGCACCACACGTTCCTGACTCGTTGTAGTTGTATGTAATTCGGTGTTGGGTGGCATTCTAGGAGGCGGCGAGAAAAGGTACAAGAAAAATCGTGCGACTCGATGGTTGTCCAAGCGGTCAGTGGCTCCGTGTTACGCTCTCTGGATTCCGCAATTAGAGACAGATAGAGGCACCTTATCAAATAAACATCGTCATATATCGATACTAATGGTATATAAGTTGATGTCACTCTCAACACTTGCACGCATAATATCCATGATTTTCAATATGTTGGCACTGATTTCTGATTGCACAACCCTTCAATCACACAATTTCGATGTATCTCATTGCTTATACCTCCATCCATATCCCCACTTTTCAATGCCCTCAAGATATTTTCAGATACGATTGATATAATCGCTATGGCCCATAGAACTCTCGACCACAATCATGTAATTCATAAAAATCGCACATTTTCCAGTCTCAATCAGCTTTTTGTATGTCCGGGCTTTTAAGACATATCACCCATGCACTTCAACATCAGCTCGCTGTATTATACGGGGATCTGAATCACGTGACCCTTGCCCGATTCCATTTTGCCGACGAGCTTTACATGCCAAAAAAAGATTCACCATATTTGGTATCTCGTTTCCACCAAACTCTACTTTTCTAGTTTATTGCTGTTGGTTGTTGACTATATTATCCATGGCAAGAAGCAAGGAGCAGTTTCTATGTCTTGGCGATGAAATTTGTTTTTTCGACGAGGATGGCAATGCACTAAGTGTTGAGGATCCACTCGAGACGAGAGCTTGTGCCCGACGAGTGGGAGCACCAATGTCAACCGAGCAACAGCGACAACAACAACAGGATCAAACACTGCCTTTGGAAGCCATTGGAACGCGCATCTTTCGTATTGAACCCCAACAATCCTACTCGGAGCGACGTGCTTTGGAACAGTTCATTGGAAGCGAGGATGAACGAGACAGCTTGTATTATGAAGGATCGCCTGATGAACTTATTGAACTAAGTGTGCTCGAAGCCAAAGCAGCCAAAGAACGAGCACAGAACGAGACCGAGCGGCGACGTGTGCATGGCAACGCAGTCTTGTATGGCGAGGTGGTGCAGTTGTACAATGCTCACTTTAAAAAGTACCTGACAGTGACTGGTAAACCATGCCGTTCGGATGCTTCCCACTTGCAAGTCAATCTCTCCAATGAAGTTGTTGGCTACTTTCGTATTGTGCCACGTTATCGAATTCGTGTGGATGGTGAACCTGTGCGACTGGGTGATACTGTGGCTTTACAATGTCTTCGTCCTGAGGGGTTTCTTAATGTTGGATCACGAGTACTGCATTCACCCGCCTTTAATACGGACTATTATGAGGTTTATACACATACTCGAATCGCATCTTGGACGTTTCGATGCCATCGATCCGCACGTGCTGGCCATGATCCGGAAGCTGCAAAATACATCAATTCTGCTCAATATGTTCGATTCTATCATAAAGAAATGGAAGCCTACTTGGAATCACCTGTTTTGCAGAGGTAAGATGTTATTCGCAATGAATGGTTTCAGTGACTAATATGCATATCCTTATCAGAGACAAACATGGTGTGCGTTTACGTAAGCATATCATTAATCCACTTGATCCTAAAGAGAGTGATTCGCCATTGGCATTTTGGGAGGTAAAGAAAAAGCACGTGTAAATTGTGTAACCAAAGTATATGCTTATTTCATGCAATCTAGATTGAAAACGTAAATCCTTCTGATGGATCAAAAATTCAATGGAAGAAGCCTATTCGTATTCGACACGCTGCGTCACGTGCATATCTTCATATTGATCCCAACAGCGTTAGCATCGACATGAATACACAAAAGATCTCCTATTCTTTTCGCCTTATAAGAAATCCACGCTGTATCGATGGTAACGATGGTACTCTTTTCAAATTTGTACCTGTCTCGGATCCTTCTCGATCAGGCGTCCCATTTGGTTCCTATGTTCGTATTCAACACGTTTTGACAAAATGTTGGATGCATGCTGCCACAGAAACTGAGCTGAGATCATCGTCACTTTCACCTACTCCTGTTGCGCTTACCTTAACACCAGATCCCACGGATACAACCGATAATAGTCAACCATCGCTCTCTCAGCAGCATCCCAACCAACAACAACAGCAACAGCAACAACAACCCACCCGATTCTTCTCCACCGACTCTTCATCTGCAGATGATCAGATACAATCCTCAACCTCTGCAACCGGTTCTCCAATATCCAAGATATCGGCTTCGCAAGAGTTTCACTATCACGACTGCTTCTCCATCACCCTTGTAGACAATCAACTCTCGGATACATTTAATATTGTCAATGAACTGCTTCCACAATTGCAATGCTTTTTAATGCAAAGCAGGCCCGTTTCAGATGGCACAATCGGTAGCCGATTCCCTATATCGGACGAAGAGCACATTCTAATCACTGATATCCTGGTATGGTGCAAACACGTTTTTCAATTACATGTCAAGATTAATCGATATTGTATTATTCGCAGCAAATACTCATTGAATTTTGCACTGACAGCCGTGAGCTGGATCCAGCATTGCGTGTTGGCTTGCCTATTAAATGTAATAAGGAACATGTTCTTGTTTATGTATATATATGTATATTAAATCTTGTTTATATAGATCATCAATCATTGTTACGCGATATTGGGATCATTGAAACTATTATTGCCATGATCCGTGTCCCATTCGATCTATCCAAGCGATATGAGACACGTGCGTCTCTTCAATGTGGTCCCATTCACCAACCTCAACATCAAACCGAACACGCTGTTTCTGTTGGAAGCTTATTAGACAATAGTGAACCGCACCTCAAATCAATAGTCTCACTTTGCTACAACCTGCTGCGCGTGTTTCTGATTAGCGGTGGCGAAGACGACGATTACAATGATCCAAGCAATGTGGTAGAAAATCAATGGCACGTGATTCATGTTGCTGGTGACACAGGGGTGGAGCTGTTCATGCGCCATCTTACATGTGGAGTTGGTGCGACTGACTTTTTGGTGCGGTTGATCTCCAATAATTCGGGCATTGTCGATTTTCTGTGTAACATGCGTCCTCAACATAATACAGTGGGTATTTTACTCGATCAAGCCTTTGACAAGTCACGTCGCATGATGGTCGATTGGAGTGGTGATGAGGACCAGTATGAAGCTGCTAGCAGTATTGAACTCTTGAGCACTCTTTGTCGGGATGACACTCTCACACAGCATCACAACTACATTACAACCCGCGTATTTGATCCACCATTTCTCTTGGAAACACGTATGGAAGATGGAAGAGTGCAAGTACGCATCCTGGACCAAGATGATGAAGCCTGGCATAGCTTGACCGAGTTAGTAATGGATAAACCAGCATTGTCGAACATGTTACACAGCATCCTGCAGCTGATATGTTCAGTATCACTTGGCGCTACCCCTAAAGTAATGGATTATGCTCGTCAGTGTATTCCTAAGGATATCTGTCTCAAGTGCATTGGAGATATCACCTTACCTGATCGTGTTCGAGCGAAGTTTTGTGACCTTTTGAGAGGTAATGGACAATAAGTTCCCGTAGTTGTCATAAGCTAACTCTAGGCTACTATCATATTCAGTACTTTATATTGATGTCCAGCCATTCAGCAATGTTATTCTCTCGGATTTTTCCATGGAGTATGAGAAACTTGATGACTCCGATGACTATCCGGGCTGTGGTATTGGTCACTCCGAGAGTGATACTCCCAAGTTTTTTGAACGGCTAAAGCATTGGCTATTGGTGTTTCTAGATGACAAATGCCATCAGGTAAATTAGAAGCATGATTATTATGTCTCTCGATTAATTGATATCTGCTTGTAGTTTACAGCGAATCGAGATGAAGTTGAATTCCTTGGTTCCGCGCTCAAGATGGTGCAAACGCAGTTGCGGCTTGGGTTTTTTACTGATGCAGGCGATATGAAACGGCTTTTTCGAGCCTTAATTCTTGTTTTGGATGGGCGCACAGATGCAAGGTATGGAGAACTTTCGCAGGCGGCAGGGAATTGGGTTAACAGTATTATTCGTTTTAGGAACGAGGAGCATTTGAAATCAATCAAATCGGACGCGGCACGTCGTTGGTATGATGCTATTTGGGAGCTGAGAAAGCAATGCTCTAACCTACATCACAATTTAAGGAAAGAACGGTTTAACCTTACCGAAGAGACCCAGCCTGTAATGAATACCAAGATTCTTATTTTGGAAATCTTTGATCTCATATACGACTTGCGACTTCGTGTGCGTATGAACAAGCTAGCTTTCAAATGGAAGAACATGGAAACGTAAGTATGATGGTCCTGGTTAACACATCTTCATGCTCTAATTATATACATACGCATGTAGCCAAGTCGACAATCAACTACAGCATTCACCACGACTTGTGTTGACACAGATTTTTCAGGATACGATGTTACGACAACGGGAAAACAGTCTTATGCCGATTCTCAAGGATATTTTAAAGTATAAATATGCTCCTTTAAAGCGGATTGCAGCCATCGTCATGCATAGAATCTACAATGACTGTGAAGGTACATAAATATATCATATGATAGCATTAGAGGGATTTTACTTACGTATATGAATAATAGACATGTTCAATAAGGCACCACAGGTTTTGCTTTTGAGTCAACCTCAGCAAGTCTTTGTTTACCATGGTGTGAAGAAACGGTTGACTCAATTACGGTCCTTGTTGTTTGGCGGAGAGCAGTTGGAACCCAACCAGTTACAGAACATTGATCATATTCTTTACGACTTTATTGATCTATTCCGTGGCAAGACAATCGACTATGACGGTACTATGGTGGAACTTGAGGATAATGACGCCAGTCAACGCAATGTGTACAGCAAAATATTTACCAACCTGAATGCCCACGCCATTGTCATCGAGTTATTGCTCAGTCTAAAAGCGGTTGACAACAAACATGCAGGCTCGACATCATCCTTGCCATCATCGCTTGATGGGTTTGACGGAGATTATAACAACGATTATGAGGTGGTGCATATCAATGTTCTCAAAACATGCCTTGAGTTTTTGGAAGAATTGATCAAGCAGGATAAAGATTTGCAGGTAACAAAATATTTCATGGTATACTCCTCTATGTTGCTGATGGGTATCCTATAGAGTCAGTTGGTGCTTACCAATGTGGATTTGCTTCTCGATATTGGAGGAATACACTCTACATTAGCCCGGTCGCTGTACAACGTCTTTGGAAGCAATTTATACGTTAGCATACGTATTAAGGAGAGGCACATCAAAAGAATCCTTGAACAATCACATGGCGTACAGAGCGAATACCTGCATCTCCTCACTGCACTAATCAAGGCTCAAGGAAAACTTCTTAAGAAGCACCAGGACTGTGTTATGCGACTGATTATGGATAATCGGGAATTCTATGTGCCTTTCAAATCACCGAGCGAACTGGTTGCTAGCAAGCAGTATATTGACTATTATGTGGCATTGGTGGATCTATTGGCTGTTTGTGGCCAAGGAGATAATGCATTTGGGCAATCAGTAAGTTTTCTTTTTTTTTTTGACGTGATATTCCATGCTCCTCCTGCAACACACGCACGCTGACTTTTGTGTAATATCCTTTAGTTTGCTCGTACCATATTTTGCATTCATGACGTTTTCGTCATTGTCCAGGATGATGATGTGCATCGATCCCTTAAAGCCGCCATGCTACGATTCCTTGCCTCGACCTATCTCGACAACCCTGATGTACTGTCCCATATATCAAACAGCGACGACCAGTGTATTCGCGCCTTGATGCAGTGGAGCTACGATGAAATGTCCGACTTTTTACGCAGCACAGAGCGCAACGATATGGAGATTGAGTACATTTACAATGGGATCCTTGTGTTTCTACGCCCGCTGTTTGAGCACTCGCTGTCTGTTGAGATGACAGTGGATGAAATGTTATGCGTACTATGCCCTCGACTGATTGATAAGGTAGTGGAGTTAATGATGGTACCTGGATGCAGTGGCAACGATGATGACACGGGCCGAAAGAGACTGCAAAACACGCTTGCTTGTCTGGATAGTATGATTAACGTCGCCGGATTCCGCGGTACTGTAATCGATCCTACGGAGCTGCGAAGCCGATTACGTGCGGCTATGGTAGAACTTACCAATCAAACAAAGGCTTCAGTACGGCCACTGGATTCAATGAATGCCAAATTCCAAGGCTTTATTCGTGCATTGATCGCACACAAAGATGTCAAATCGCTCATGCAGACTGAGTTTAAACAACTAGGTAGGATATCATTTATCGATTTTGCATGTCTGGATATTAACCTCATGCTGTCACAGGTTCGCATTTTAACTTGTCATCGCGAGGCTCTGATCAGGATGTCAAATCGCTTGTTGAATACTTATCCATGACCACCAATATCAGGCACCATGATCCCAGGGAAGAATATCAAGTCGCGACTATCAATCTCCTGGAAGAGATACCACTCCAATACATCAGAGAACGATCTTCTATTTCACATTCCGATGATCCCGTGCAATATGAAGTCCTTGAGAAGAAAAAGATTCATGCGCAAAATACTTTGAACAGGCTTGGCTGTACACTGGTTGCCCAGAATCTACTGTCATCTCCACGACGGCAAATCTTTGAAGCTGCGTTGAAATTGTTGATTGCATTACTCGAAGGTGGCAATAAGAATGTTCAGGTACGTGAAAAAAGGTTGCTAAAAGTACATGCTGATAGGTATGCCTTTATAGGACAATTTGGAGGACTACTTCTACAGTATTAGGTATGTCCAATTTGTACATTAATTGATGTATCTAAGTTTTGAAATTAGAGAGGAGCGATTCTTTTATTCGTTTCATCATCGCCTGCAGAGCGGTATTGCATCTCTTAAGGAGGCACAGCAACATTTGCTTCGCGCTGCATACAAAATGAATCGCCAGCAATCAATTTTAGGATCCAATTTACCAACTAAAAGAGCTAACAGTATGGAAAGCATGATACCTGTCGCCGTCAGTAGCCGCCGTAAACAACAACAGCAGCAAGAACAGCAAGCGACCAACAAAAAGAAACGTCAGCATCAGCGTCATCGATCTTCGCTTGATGTGACTCGGATGCATATGCGTAAACGGCTCCTAGGTCACCACCACCAAGTGAGCAAGAATGCTGAATCATCACCTATGGTGTATCAGAAGATATCGAACTTGATGGCGAGTGAGACGGCAGAATTTGGAACCACAAGCGAAGACTTTCAGGGCATGAAGGATACGATGCGTGCATTACAGTTGATGGTCGAAGGTCATAATATCAACTTGCAACTGTACTTGGCTCGCCAGCCTGACAATATCAAGAGCTTCAATATCGTGCAGGATGTAGTCGAGTATCTGCATACTATTGTCCCGATATGCAACATTCAAAACGTGCGTTTAATTATCCAGGTCTTGGATACAATTACAGAATTGGCTCAAGGCTGCGTTGAAAATCAGGTACGAAAAATGGAGAAAGCGCCAAAGTTTCACTTTGCTCACAACAGTGGGCTTTTAGCGGACCATCTTTGCAGGCAAAATTTTGAATCCTGCCAACACCATTTTGCGTGAACGCTATACCAATTGTCCTAGCACGCTCATTGAAGAGCTCAAAGTGAGTTATGGAGGGTTCTCACATGCATAAGTTATGTACTTACAGCTTACATAGAGCAAAGTGGTGACATGTCTGTTAAGTTTACTGGAAGGCGGTATCGAAAACAGCGAATCCATTTTTCGAGAAATGTCAGGCTCTCTGGATTTGTCGGTGATTGTGCATAATATGAACGCCATATACGACAAAAATGCCGATCAGATCAATTCGCCGCACGCCTACGAGAAACTCAACAGTGGATTTCAATATTGTATTCTATTAATGACACTCTGGCCTGCACTTGATGAAAACCAAGTAAGTTAAGGTGAAAAAGACAATTACGAAACATTGAACTCATGAATGATGGCGCAGCGCACTATGCTCGACGGTAATCGTGCTTTTGAGTTTTTCCAGAGCCATACGGGGAAAATCGAGGTTGTCATGGAGAGCCATCAAGAGAAGCAGCTATCCCGTGTTCTGTTTCCTATTCCTGAAGTATGCAAGTACTTGCGTGAAGATACCAAGCAACGTTTCCTATGGAACGTAAAGCGGTAAGTACTTCCTTTTTCCATCATCTCTATACATATTGATGTATATACGTATTCAGAGATTCCCCATCTGCCAAGATTGAAGACTTTGTACAATTATCTGACAACATTATATATGAGTAAGTCGGACATATGGTTATGAAAACGGGATTCTCATCACATGCGCGCGCATATAGAATCGAGAACCATGCTAAGGTAGCACGCAGCCAATACCTTTCATTCTTGACGGGCTACAGTACATGGTGGTGGCGTGCGTCGTATGGTGTAACGTTACTACTCAATCTGCTAATCCTTAGCTGTTCCGAAAGTATCCTCATTGTCGACGGGGTGACCGGTGCCTATTGCAGTCGCTTCAAGAATATGGCCCGTTTACTGTTGGGTACCTTTCATTTATTGTTCTGGACATTATCGACGGCCGAATTCTTCTTTATCGAGTTGCCAATTTTGGTGAACCGCCATAATACGGGGATCAAGGTATCTTCCACAGCGATCATGCAACCTGGTGCTCGCCAGGCAAACATCACTACGAGTATCGGTGGAAGTAGCAACAATATTACGTCGGCATTGCTAGGGAAGCTGTCACAGACCACGGGTGGATTGGCAAGTATATCACGTTGCTAGCATGGAGATATAGTGATCTGACCATTATTGTACCAATAGATGGATACACGGTTCATTGTAGCGAGTCTATGTGAGCATTCATTCCTTTACCATTTGATCATGCTCGTTTTCTCGGTGTTTGGATTATATAATCCAGGTTTCTACTCGGTGCATCTTTTGGATTTTGCATTCCGTGATCGTATTTTGCAAGGTGTCATTGCCAGTATTACGCTGAACGTGAATTCCATCACGAGAACGGTATGTTATATCAATATCTGATTTGGTATTACAGTATTCAATTGTACGATTCGATTGATTTTAGGGCTTGCTTGCTATTATTGTGGTGTACATTCATAGCGTGATCGCCTATATGTTCTTCCGCTTTGAATTTGATATGACCAAAGGACTTCATTGCTCTACACTAACAAAGTGTTTTGTCACTGTACTATCTCATGGGTAAGTATGGTATTACATTCGCGTATTTTCTTTGAACACTTCGCTAAGAGATATATATAGCGTGCGGTCAGGAGGAGGCATTGGTGACATTCTCGAGCCAGATACAGCACAAGAACCCCGTGGATGGCGTACGGCATTTGAAATGTCCTTCTTTTTGCTGGTTGTCGTATTCTTGTTAAATGCTATCTTTGGTATTATTTTTGATACGTTCGGTCATCTTCGTGACGGTAAGTATACCGGTATGTCATATACTTGAAGAGAAGAGAACTGATTTATTTATTTAGAGCGCTCTGCTGTGCAGCATGACATGAAAGATTGTAAGTGATAGGAGAGGTGTATGAATGATGGTAAGCTAACGCAAATTATAATCAGCATGTTTCATTTGCAGTATACCTTCTGTTGAGTTCCAACGTCATGCGAAGAAAGGATTTGATAACCATGTCAAACATGATCACAATATATGGTAAGGAATCACGAAGAGAGGATACAACCCATATTCACGTATTTATCTACAGGCAGTATTTATTCTTTATGGTGCACCTGAAAAATAAGGACCGTACGGAATATACTGGTCCAGAATCGTACGTTTCTGAGTGTCTCAAGGAAGCCAACTACAGCTTCTTTCCCATCAACAGAGCACTATGCTTACACCAAAACGAGGATGATGATGGTGAACGTCTTGAAAAGCTAGAAGAATTGACACAGTCACTTATTCAAAAAGTTAATGCTATGGAAGAGCATATTGAAAAGATAGCAGAAACGCAGAGCCGTTCGCGATCTAATAGCTTGATGTTGTCACCCATGTAAATACTTTCAAAAAGAATAAAACTGGTAGAAACATTAGACAGCATTTTGAATGTGTCTTTATAATTTTGTGTGACAAACATGTCAGTAACATGAAGCATGCGTATTTGCTTAAAAGGATTACAGTACGGAGGATAAATGAAGAAGCATCAAAGAATGGATTCAGCACATCATTATAATATAGTAGTGCGACGCTGTTATAATAGGTACCAGGAAGGAGTTGGGTAAATAGAATTAGAGTATGTTTCAAAAAACAAGGAGAAAAGAGTGAATGATGGAGGCACTTAATATTGGATTATGGCGATAGACGTAGTTAAGTAACGCAGCACGAGATCAATAAGCAGGGTGCTATGCAACAATGATCGTCTTATATCCTTGTATGGACAAAGGTTGCACAATGCCTTACCCTTTTAGAGCAAAGGCGTGCGAGATGTGTGTACGCTTGAGCCAGCTTCTCCCACACACGCTCACACACACTTTGATTGCTTTATCCTTCTCTCTCTTCTCTCTTTTCCTTATTCACACACGCATATATTCAACCTTTCCCCCGTATCCACTCCACTATTTTGACGCAAGCATATGACATTGGACAGCAATTTCACCTTTGCCAACTCAGATGAGTACACGCAGTTACTGACTGAGCTACATGCCGACTATTGTCGGGATGAGCCAAAAGATGTGCTGCAGTACTGTGCCAACTTTTTCAACCGCAAACTTCAGGAACAGCGGGTTTTATTCCGAGAACAGCAAGGTCATGTGCAGGGTAAGAAAAGTGACCTTGATCATTAGTGGCAGGGATACTAATATACAATATACAGCAGCTGGCATGGATGAATGTCATCCTTTGTTTGCAGCAGACGACAATGTAGGTGCTGAGAAGCTGCAAATCACTAGAACACAAGATCATTTGATGGATAGCGACCAAGACGACGAAGATGATTATGGCGATGAACTGCATGATGACTTTGCACCCGAACCACTTGCCGGAATACCCCCAGCTGCAGGCAACCATTACAGCCGTGATCGACGTACTTCTGTCAGTGCAGAATCAATGGCACCAACTCAAGGCAATGATTATGTTAAGCAAGTTATTCCAAAGTCAGATAGCCAACGTGAACGCATTCGCTCGAGTGTGGGCAACAATTTTCTATTCCGCAACTTGGACGAGGAGCAGTACGAGGACGTGGTGGATGCTATGGCTGAAAAACCTGTGGCAAACGGTGATGTAGTCATTGAACAAGGTGCTGTAGGCGACTACTTTTATGTGGTGGAGCACGGCACGCTGGATTGTCTTATAAGCAAAGGAGGTGCACCACCAGCAAAGGTGACAAGTTATGAAGCAGGTGGCAGCTTTGGCGAGTTGGCTCTAATGTACAATGCCCCACGTGCAGCCACTATCATTGCAACATCGGATGCTATTCTATGGGCTTTGGACCGTGTCACCTTTCGTACTATTTTAATGGAAAACACGGCTCGTAAACGCCGCATGTACGAGTCATTCCTAGAAGAAGTACCTCTGCTAAAATCGCTCGAGGAATACGAACGACACAAAATTGCCGATGCTCTTGATACAGTTTACTTTGAACCTGGTCATCAAGTTGTTTGTGAAGGTGATGTAGGCGATCGCTTTTACATTATTGAATCTGGTGATGCCGCTGTCTATCGCCGTGGGTCAGACAATGACCAGCAACAAGTGAATACATTGTCCCGAGGCAACTATTTTGGAGGTAAATACTTTTTTCCCAAACGCAGAGTCACGTGGGACAACGTGCTTACATCTTTGTAGAACTTGCACTGCTTAATGATGCTCCACGTGTCGCTACAGTGGTTGCACAGAACCGTCTCAAATGTGCCAGCCTAGGCAAAAAAGCATTTACACGATTGTTGGGACCTGTGCTCGAGATCCTCAAACGCAATTCAGAAAATTATCACTCAATCATCAGCCAACAGGAATCACGATAGCTGTTTTTACCTCCCTTTTTAACACCAAATCCTTTACGGCATTATAATATTCCATGTCTGTCATTCATCCACCGCACACCATCCACTATTTACGCTCCATTCTCGCATTAGTGTACGGTCACTCTTTACGCATCTTGTCTATTTGATAAAACAGAATTGTAGTGCTTAGACTTGGCATTTTTCAAAGTCATAACTTTGTGGCAGTGGATGATTAATGATCATGACTAGGCTGTGGTGGTCATCGACGTGAAAGGCGTCAATATTGGTGCAATGGTTATGGTTTGGACGTGTACGCACAGTGTATTGATGCTGCTTTTGCGCGTTTACCGTAGAAGTGGACCCCACAGGCACATTAGTAATAAGTATGATTGGTTTCTAGTTTGTGCGTTTGACAGGTGATATTTTGCAAAAAAGAACAAAAGCAGTATGTATCATCGGAAGCCGTTAAATCATCACCATGGGAGGGCTTACTATTTGCACCATCTTTGATTCAAACCGCCAGACCAGGGGAGGCTTGATTGCTGATATCAGATGTGACCTGATCATCCTCACTGCTTGCACCGAACACCATACTAACACCAAGAGTAGGTTGACAACATGGTAAGTCACCTTTATGATAATGGGGATGTGCATTAGGCGTACAAGTGATTGACTTCCTTGATAGATATTTTATTACCTGCCCTAATTTAGCCGATGTATATGCATACAACCTGGAGTCCCATCACTTTATCAGCTCTTGCATCAATATATCAATGCACCATCCCCAACCGACAGAAATACCCACGCCCACAATGCACAATAAAAGGATTTTGTCGCCGTTCGTCATAATCCACACCTCTCTTTCGTCTGTCTGTCTTCTTTGATTCAAATTTCCAAGGTTTGTTTGTATATCACTTCTTGCAACCCTGTGAATAAGTGCTGATCCTTGGGGTCATTCATAGGGTGTTTTTGTTTTCCTGCTCTCATTGTTGTCGTCTCCTCATTGTGATATTGAATTCTTAGAAAAAGATAAACCTCGATCATGTCGCTTGAGGAGTTATTACTCATACACGCCACATTGTTACTTTCGATACTGCTATCACTCCGTGAAGTATCTGCAAAAGTTGGTTCTGTATCATAGTCTACGTCTGGTGCTGAAGTTGCCATGGTGCAACCTCCCGTCCCGTTCAATGTTTTCCGTTTCCGATGGCGGTAGAAGGGGAATTCCCATGGTGGCTTCCAGCATTCCCAGTTGTGCGCCTGACTGAAACGAGCGACAAAATCTTCCCATCCTTTGTGGCAGTAAGTAAGGATAAAGGAGTTGATATGCTTGGAAACTTATTGTAAAGCTAAATAGATACTGGATGGTGGAAGAACGTGTGGCGACACAAAGCCCTCGCGGGAACATGAAGCAATGCTGCACTTTGCACAAATGAGGGTGGAGTGCCTTTCACGTGACGCAAAGTCTCAAACTCCAAGTATCCGATGTATTCTACCTTGTACATATCAACTTTTACGTGATTATCATCTGCCATGCAGCTAACTTACAACTCTTACAGATTAACGAACATCATACACGATGCTGGCGGAGGAAAAACAGAGCTAGATTCATGATACAAACCAGCACAATATTAGGATAGTCGCAGCTGTGCTTTCTAGTGGATGCAGTATTCGTGCGAAAACACATTTCATGTATAGTGTGCTTTATCTGCATAAAATAGGCGATTGAAAAAAAAAGAATTACAATATCACGATAACTTTTACAAGACATGAACATTGAGTCAAAAGAGGTAGGCTGTTGGTTTTCACCACATACATATTGCGTGAAGACGCAATATCTCAGATCAAGGGGTGGAGAAGGAGTGTGCTGTGGTAGGCAAATTCGCCTGCAGCAGGGAGAGGGGAAAATAGTGGAATAAGGAGGGGATCAAGGGAAAATACCAGGGAGACATATCCACGCGCACACGCTAAATTTACAGGAACGATTGCACATACCTTCAACCTTTTCTTTCACTTTTATCCTTCCTCCACGTTAACACATAAACACATATAATGACTGTCTCATCACCTACTGAAGTGGCACCTCCGCCTCCCCGTGCACCCATCACATCCACTGGAACTGGTATTGCAAATCTTCCTAACCAGCGTCACAAAATCGTTGCCAAAAATGGTGCCAACTTTACGTTGATGGTGTGTGGTGAGTAATTTTTGTCAAGGATACTAAATATTGTCGTTGAATCCCCTAATGTGTCGATTTATAGGTGAATCGGGTGTGGGTAAGACAACCTTTGTCAATACCCTCTTTACATCCACTATCAAGGAACCCAAGAATTTGAGCAAACGTCGCTTGCGTTCTAATAACAACAAGACCGTGCAAATCCAGATTACCAAAGCGGGTGGGTTCAAGCATTAGTGACTCAGCACTACGTATACTGACACACCTTCAATAGAGCTAGAGGAGAAAATGTTCAAGGTCAAGCTCACCATCATTGACACTCCCGGCTTTGGTGATTATGTCAATAATCGTCATAGCTGGATCCCTATTGTGAACTTCATTGACGACCAACATGAAAGATACATGCGACAAGAGCAGCAGCCTTCGCGTGAAGGGTTGGTGGACATGCGTGTCCATGCATGCTTGTATTTTATAAAACCAACAGGCCACACGTGAGTAACTAGAGTGACAAAGAACGAGAGGGGAAGAGGGAAAAAAGGGGGAATTGTGATACTCACCATCAATGATTGTCAAGATTATCGCCTTTAGACATTGAAGTCATGAAACGTCTAGGTTCACGTGTCAACTTGATACCTGTCATTGCTAAGGCTGATACTTTGACACCTGCTGATTTAGCAAAGTTTAAGCAAAACGTAAGTATAGAGCAAGTTGAATATGTTTTTCTCCTGAATGGGGGAAAAGACACATTGTAAATCCTCCCTTGTTACTAACTTCTTTTTTTGTCTTGTCTCTCTCAGATTCGGGAGGTGATATCAGCACAAGAAATTCAAGTATACTCGTGCCCTATTGAAAGCGAGGATGAAATGACTACCAAGCGTAATGCCAACATTATGGCTGCGCTACCTTTTGCTGTGATTGGATCGACCGAAGAGGTGGTGACGCCAGATGGTCGACGCGTCAAGGGTAGACAATATAGTTGGGGTTGCGCTGAAGTTGAGAATGATGAGCACTGCGACTTTAGAAAGCTACGTAGCTTGTTGATCCGGACTCACATGTTGGACCTTATCACTACTACTGAGGAGCTGCATTATGAAAACTACCGCCAAACACAAATGGAAACAAGGAAGTTTGGTGATCCAAGGTTAATAACGATGGCCTCACTGGTTAATTTATGTATATATATTCACTCATGTAGTACATTTATTCATAGATCTCAGCCCACGGAGAATGCTAAATTCAAGGAAGAGGAAGAAATGCTACGTAAGCGTTTTACAGAACAAGTCAAGGCTGAAGAAGGCAGGTTCCGAAAATGGGAGCAACAGGTAGGTCATCGAAGGATTATATGAATGATAGATGATTTTAATGACGTAAAATGATATGATAGCTTCTGAGTGAAAGGGATCGATTGCACAAGGAATTGGAGCAGCAAAGTGAACGTATCAAGGAACTACAAAGTGAAATGGATTCATATTATTATAATCATCACAATTCGCCTAGAGCTGTTAGAAGATAATCCTTCCTTCTTTAGTTACTTGGACATCCTTTTAGTATTACAAAAAGCGACATAAATAAGCAAGTGAATCCCGCTTGTTTTCATTCTCCTTCTTTTCATTTTCTTTTGTCATGGTCAAAGACGCTTCGGCCCGATATCAGTGGCATACACACACCAACAACGGCACCCGTGAACCCATTCGACTCACTACCAATAACAACATGGCAACCATGGAACACGACATGACAACCGTTGGATTGGCACCGGAAGAGATCCGTAAACACTTGCGTGATCCACCTCTATGCTTTTGCAACAAAAAAGCGCATCGCTCTGAAACAGCACTTGGGACCATGTACGATTGTCACAACGTGCAAGATGATAAGGTTCAGAAGATATGTGGATTTCATATACATGGAAAAGCATGGAGTGCGTTTCGCGAACGAGGACGGCTGGATGCAGATGATCCCGAATTAAGCGTGTGTCCCTACTTTAATTTCACTTTTTGCGTACGTTTTCGAGTGATCAATGATTATTCCAAGCAAACGTTGACTGTGCCAAGGTGCTTTTGTGGATTACGGGTCAAGATGGCTGAACAGAATGATCGAATTGTATTCAAATGTCCCAATTACGATATCGATGGTGCCAAGCCAAAGTGTGCGTGGAATCTTTGGGCCGAACAAGTCGCGTTTGGTAAACCACAGCCGCTCCTTCATGATTTTGACTCTTTTCGGAACGACGACTGAGACACCACCATTGTTTTCCTCTCTTCTCCTTCCTTTCTTATATTTTGGCAACACACACCCCCTTCTTTTTCTTCATGCAACAATCGGATCTCCATCGATTAATCCAATCACTTGAAACAAAAGGCGATGCCCTCACTCACAACTCGAGACAATGGCGAGAAAAGATCGACAACAAGACAAAAGAAATAGAGGAACTGAAACGAACACGAAAAGAGAATGCAAAGAGGATCAACGAATTACGAGACACAGCACAAAACATCCAAACCAATCTTCAGAACCGTCAGGCGCAACAACAAGAATTTGAAGAACGAGTTCATGCGATTAAAGAAGAGCGTATCCATTCCCAGTGTCTTGTAACCCAGGCTGAATCAGAATGGCGTGAATTAAAGGCAGCGCATGATCTTCTTGCTACTCGATACGAAGCTGTTCGACCTAGCCGAGACTGCAAATGTGCAGGTTGTTCAAAATGTAGTATTGAATTTGCAATGTTGCCATGTTTCCATTTCGGTAAGTGAAAGAAATTATCCTTGAAACGTGTTCATGTTGACTCACACACATATCTCTCTGTCTATCTAGCCTATTGTGAAGAATGTGCAAAGGAGCTTTCATCATGTAAAATATGCAATAGTACAAGGCAAGGAATCCAGCGTATATATTATGGTTGATTTGTTTATAAATATACCCCCACTTTGATATGCCAATATAATAAGAATGCAAGAATGGGATGAATGGGATGAGCTTTATGTTGTCGAGGGTGGTGTTGCTGGCAATATGCGATATTGTTGTGATTCGGATAAGGATGGTAATAATGTAATTTCAGTGTCTCTTGGAGGATTGACCATTTGAGCGACTGTGGCAATGGTTTGACTATCAAGTTCCACGGGTGAATTAGGTCGTGCTTGCACTGCTCTGGCTGTATCAGACGCATGTTGATGGTCTCCATGACGAGTCGAAGTAGAAGCAGCAGCAGCGTTGAATGCTTCAATTTCACGGGCATAACGGGCCTTGTCCTCATCCGCTTTTTTATTCCAAGGACTACGTTCCTCCACTGTCATTTGGCGCCATCTCTCGGCCACGACTTTACTGACTTGTCCCACGTTGGCTTTAGGCATCAGAGCTGCTATTTCACCACGAACAGACATGGAGAAAAAGAGAAAACCTGACATTGGGTGTTTGGGAGCAGTTGGGTTGTGAAGTCGTTTCTTTTTACGTCCACGTGGATCACGTCCCATTTGTACAGGTCTTGATTTTGATTGAGATTGCTGTTGTTGTCTCTTTTTGATGCATGGACGAGATCGATAACCTGCTCGTGCAAGTTCAGCCTTTGATCGCCTATTGTAGATCATGTTGGGATGCACGTCCAAATGTTGTTGCTTTAGCTTGGCTGCTTCCTCGTTATAATGGGCCTTCTCTTCCTATTATTTATTATGTCTTATGTAAGAAATACATGTGGTTTGTTATGCAAAAAGTATTACCTGAGAAAGGTTTCTCCACCGTTCACCAATCGTCCTACTGATTTCTGCAACACCCAAGTTGTGATGTTCATAGAGGATCTTGCGACGCATGTCTCGGTTGAAGAGCAAATAGGCATTCGGTGGTCGTTTGACGCGTTCGGGTAGGTGATTATCAGGCTTCAGCGCGAGTCGGCTCCCATCTGCAAAGTTGGCTAATGCTTCCGCTTCTGCTGCTGCTGAATGGCTTGCCACGTTGACCATATTACGCCCACCAGTTATGGGTTGAGGAGATGGAGACTCAGATACATGTTGGATATCTTGTCCTGATGGCCAATCGCTTAGACTGCTACTTGGTGGACTGCTGGTGCTGCTGGTGCTACTACCACAAGTACTGCTAGCTGTACATCGTAGGTAACTGGCCACAAAGACGGCATTATGACAAACTTGCTCTGTGTTCTTATCGTCATCATCGAGTGAAGACCATGGCTTGTCAACACCGGAAGACGAGGTATCACTGTTATCTGCTTCTTGTTGCTTGAGGACTTGTGCTTGCTGCTTGTATCTCATTTTTGACTCCTGGTAATAAAATGAAAAGATAAGGAAAAAAGTGCGAAAAGCAAAGAATAGAGTCGAACTTACCTCACTGAGACGGTTCCATTCTCGTCCGAGAAGTCGATTCAATTCCGAGCTACGTATTCGTGGTTGCTCAGCTCGGATCTTCGGCCGCTGCTCTGAGCTAAAAACGAAAAAAGCATTTGGTGCCTTTTTCCTAGTACGATGATGATTGCTGGTGACCACAGGTAGTGGCGAATCTCGTTCCACATGTTGGCTACCACATAGATCTCTGGTGAACCATCTATGATGATTGTAATGTTGCTGTGAAGATGGTGTGCATTCGTAGGATGATGTGGCTCTTGCATCCGGATGTGATCCATGCTCTGTGTTACCCTGATGAATTGACGATACAATAACTGTTGCCATGACAACGTACCTTGTTCATTCGGTAACAATGGTGCTACTGGGTATATGGAGTCAGCGTTTTCTATTTCACATTACTGATTTCGTTTACTACCTTGGTGTCTTGATCCTTGTTGTGTTAATGGGATGTCGGATGGATGCCGCTAGGATAGTCAAGAGACACACAACCTCCTTGAATACACAAAATTATTCCCACAGTGATGCGAATCTTGAAACCATTCATACCTGATGATGTTCCCAAGTTGATGATGTATCATGTTGAGCGTCGAAAGACAGTTGCTGCAACTGTGGTAATATTGGGTTTCGATCATCTTGGTATGTGTTGAATAATTCTGACTGTTGTAAGCGTGGTGGCGCGTCAAAGGCTGGCAATAGCACCGAGCTACTATTACTGGTTGCTGTTGAAACAACTGTATTATCTCGAAAGGATGACTGATCCTGGGTTGTCGCATAGTCGAATACGCGATGGGGTGTAGGTGATAGGTGTTGTGTCATGAACCGTTTATTGCCGTGAGAGGATGAGGACACGCCATTGTGTGAGCGATCAAGGTACTCGGTGCCTTCGGAATAGGACATGGTTGTATTAGCAAGGCATGGCACCCGAGAAAGCACACAACGATTGCAGTTCTCGAGGAAGAAAAAGGGGCCTTGGAAGGAATAAAAAGAAAAGAGGGGTTAAAGAGAGGGGGTGGGGGATGATCTTTACATGACGTTTGAAGGAAAACAGTCAACAGCTCTTGTGTGTGTGTACGCGTGTGTATATAAAACGTTGGGAATTACTACGCCCGCACCAAAATCCCATCTCGCCCGCACCAAAAAAAATAGGCATGCTAGTCATATACTCAGATCAGCCAATTAATATAAAATGATATAAACACAGCACCTTTATGCCCTCGCTGGCATAATGTCACGTGCATTATTCATCATACCCGCACCATTTTTGCACTTGAGTCTTTCATGCAATGCATCCATCATGGCACATGTATATGTCCACCATGCCCGCACCATTTTTACACTCGAGTCTTTTATGCATTTACGATTAATTCGAAAGCGTTGTATTTTGTAGCATGGTGTCATAATAATGGTGTCATAATAGTCAGGATGAAGTCATCACTTATTGCTTAACTATGGGTAGTACATGATTGTGTGTGGTGGTTATTCAGGGACGAATTTAACTAAGAATGCCAGGGTGATAGGATGTTGTTCCTGGTTTAGCTTTCTTGATGTGTAGGTGTCTCCATGATGCTTTGTAGTTTTGAGGTACTTTTCTTTCAATCCAAGACTCACGATGCCAATGAGGAACAGGAGGCCATTCAATTCGGATTGTAGGTTTGATGATAAGGGAGTAGTAGTGTTTACCCACT
>JNEU01000175.1:0-32162 GCA_000697475.1 Lichtheimia corymbifera B2541
GAGTTGATCAGCATGTCGATGCCCAGCGCCCTGAACAAGTTTCACGATGGAGGTGGACAACGGCGGGGGTGTGCACTATGCAGCCTACTTGCGTTCCGTCGGTCCACCGTCTCCTCTATATTTGGACCGCCCGATTCATAAAATATCACAATGAAGTATGCGATTTTTAAATGAATGGAGTTGATCAGCATGACTCAGCGAATCCGCTTACCAAGTTTCAAGTTCAAAATAGGCAATCCCAATATAATGCATACTAAATGACATTTCAATGAATCCGGGCGGGTGCCGAATTTCTGCCCATCATAGTAAACCCCACATTACACCCTCCCATTCAAAACTTTTAAATGAAGTGTGGGTTCTTTATTAAGACAAAGTTGATCAGCATACCCGAGAGCATATTCTGACCAAGTTTGAGGTCAAGGTAAGCAATCTCAATGTTATGGATTAATATATAGTGTGCATGGATCTGTCTGACAGCGTCCCCAAATTAATTTCCAGCTCTTCCACTTTCAGGTTTTTGCCTCTTCCAACCATTCTCAACTGTTGCCGCATTCAAGTACAACTACCACCTGCAAACGATTGCTCTGCTTCAACCCATCATGTCCATCCTACAACTGCCTTGATCCTATTGTCTTTGACTGAATGGCACACTCCATGCCGTGTTCGCAGCTTTTTTATCACTCTTACAACACCCGCGTTCCTTGATACTACACACCCTCTTGCTTCTCTCATCTGCCACAACCAATCGTAACAGCGTTCATTCCAGCAGTTACTTTTAGCGTGCCCTTTACACCATTATCTCAAACAGCGTTCTTTACTTGCAGCAGCATGCCTTGTAACCTTTTCTTTATGAACAGCAGATAGCCATTGTACAGAAGCTGCTTTATTTACGTGTAACTTACGCATCCTCATGGTTATCGCCATCAACTACTACTAGTGCGCAATACCAGCATTTTTCACCTGATTGAGCTGCGATAGAAAGTGAACAAGCAAGTGATTGACCAACTGCCGGGTGGAAAAGGAAGCATGTCAGAAGGCGATCGCATGAGTTCTTTGTATCAACGATTGGACTTGCATTGGCTATGGATGGATGGATGGATGGATGCAATCAAGCACAGTGGTGGATTACTTTGTACGTCATCAGCAGGAAGGATGAAGGATGGATCATGTTGCTTGGACGCGGCTGAGGATGACGATGGATTGGATGGCATGGATGAGACGGTTTGTATATTTGACCAAAGTCAGTTTGCCGCCATGGATGATATTGGATGTTGGAGCCAAGACATGCACAGCAGCAAGCATGCAATCCTGGAAGAAGACGTTTACGACGGTAGCAACCAAGGATTCAATGACGCAACGATAATGGTATCCACCGATTCCATGTGATCCATTTGGCTAGTTTCTGGAATGAAAGGCAGGATAGAAAGATAGTCTACTTCATTGTATCGAGACGCTTTTGTTGTTTTTATCACATTACATTCATTAAAGCTTTCTTGTTGATATGCTGATAGACAATAGCAAGTAGTATTGTACACAGGTTTAAATAGACGACTCTTGTATTTTTTAAGATAATAAACCTCTAGTAATGGTAACCAACAATAATGATTGTTACAGAAAATTGATCCATTGTAAGCTTAAGTGATTGTGTTCAGGAAAGAGTGGGCTATGATACAATATGACACGAGTACATCCAGATGCTTACATACGATGACTTCCAGCATGCCCAATTTTGTATGTATGACCTTAGATGGGTACGATCTCTGGAGCAAGCAATCCACCGCCCAGCCATTCTTTCACACGTATACTCTCAGATGCACCAATTATTTGGCTTGTTAACCATACCATGATTCCAGACAGTCTACCACACGCGAACCTTACTATAGGGGCAGGAACCATTATGCAATCTCCACCAATAAGATTGAATCCCAAAGCCCCGCCCTGTTCTGCTTAATCGTACAATCGGCACCTTTCTGCACCTTTGGTTCTAGTACAAGTGAGGCGATTGACAATGAACAAACACCACCCCCCATATAGCATCACGCTTACAGCATAGTAAAAATATAAAGGTGGCTGTATCTCTAAACTTTACAATGAAACGTGGGCTCTTTCATAGAACAATATTGCTCGTCGGCGTCAAGCGCACCTTGGGTGCAAGTTTCACGATCGTCGCGACCAATCCCAGATTCACCCAATGTCACCACCAGCCAAAAAAAATCAAGGGTAGACCTGATTTCACTTTGGCTGGTGGTGACATTGGGTGAATCTCAGATGGCCACGACGATTGTGAAACTTGCACACAAGGTGCGCTTCATCCCGACGAGCAACATTGCTCGATGAAGACCCCACGTTTCATTGTAAAGTTTAGAGATACAGCCACCTTTATGTTTTTACTATGCTGTAAGCGTGATGCTATATAATAAGTGGTGTTTGCTCATTGTCAAGTATAACCCAAATGAGCGGAGATGCACAAAGAAGTCCGTCTGCAACACAGCACATCGGCATCATACTTCACAATGAACAAACACCACTTATTATATAGCATCACGCTTACAGCATAGTAAAAACATAAAGGTGGCTGTTCTCTAAACTTTACAATGAAACGTGGGGTCTTCATAGAACAAAATTGAGCGGCGGGATGAAGCGCACCTTGTGTGCAAGTTTCACAATCGTCGTGGCCAATCCCAGATTCACCCAATGTCACCACCAGCCAAAGTGAAATCAGGTCGACCCCAGATCTACTTTGGCTGGTGGTGACATTCGGTGAATCTGAGAATGGTCACGACGATCGTGAAACTTGCACACAAGGTGCGCTTGACGCCGACGAGCAATATGGTTCTATGAAAGAGCCCACGTTTCATTGTAAAGTTTAGAGATACAGCCACCTTTATATTTTTACTATGCTGTAAGCGTGATGCTATATGAAGAGTGGTGTTTGTTCATTGTCAATCGCCTCACTTGTACTAGAACCAAAGGTGCAGAAAGGTGCCGATTGTACGATTAAGCAGAACAGGGCGGGGCTTTGAGATTCAATCTTATTGGTGGAGATTGCATAATGGTTCCTGCCCCTATAGTAAGGTTCGCGTGTGGTAGACTGTCTGGAATCATGGTATGGTTAACAAGCCAAAATAATTAGTGCACCCGAGAGTATACGTGCGAAAGAATGGCAGGGCAATGGATCGCTTGCCTCCAGAGATCATACCCATATAAACTCATACATACAAAATAGCACATGCTGGAAGTCATCATACGTAAGCATATGGATACACTCGTGTCATATTGTATCATAGCCCACTCTTTCCTAAACACAATCACTTAAGCTTACAATGGATCAATTTTCTGTAACAATCATTATTGTTGGTTACCATTACTAGAGGTTTATTATCTTAAAAAATACAAGAGTCGTCTATTTAAACCTGTGTACAATACTACTTGCTATTGTCTATCAGCATATCAACAAGAAAGCTTTAATGAATGTAATGTGATAAAAACAACAAAAGCGTCTCGATACAATGAAGTAGACTATCTTTCTATCCTGCCTTTCATTCCAGAAACTAGCCAAATGGATCACATGGAATCGGTGGATACCATTATCGTTGCGTCATTGAATCCTTGGTTGCTACCGTCGTAAACGTCTTCTTACAGGATTGCATGCTTGCTGCTGTGCATGTCTTGGCTCCAACATCCAATATCATCCATGGCGGCAAACTGACTTTGGTCAAATATACAAACCGTCTCATCCATGCCATCCAATCCATCGTCATCCTCAGCCGCGTCCAAGCAACATGATCCATCCTTCATCCTTCCTGCTGATGACGTACAAAGTAATCCACCACTGTGCTTGATTGCATCCATCCATCCATCCATCCATAGCCAATGCAAGTCCAATCGTTGATACAAAGAACTCATGCGATCGCCTTCTGACATGCTTCCTTTTCCACCCGGCAGTTGGTCAATCACTTGCTTGTTCACTTTCTATCGCAGCTCAATCAGGTGAAAAATGCTGGTATTGCGCACTAGTAGTAGTTGATGGCGATAACCATGAGGATGAGCAAGTTACACGTAAAGAAAGCAGCTTCTGTACAATGGCTATCTGCTGTTCATAAAGAAAAGGTTACAAGGCATGCTGCTGCAAGTAAAGAACGCTGTTTGAGATAATGGTGTAAAGGGCACGCTAAAAGTAACTGCTGGAATGAACGCTGTTACGATTGGTTGTGGCAGATGAGAGAAGCAAGAGGGTGTGTAGTATCAAGGAACGCGGGTGTTGTAAGAGTGATAAAAAAGCTGCGAACACGGCATGGAGTGTGCCATTCAGTCAAAGACAATAGGATCAAGGCAGTTGTAGGATGGACATGATGGGTTGAAGCAGAGCAATCGTTTGCAGGTGGTAGTTGTACTTGAATGCGGCAACAGTTGAGAATGGTTGGAAGAGGCAAAAACCTGAAAGTGGAAGAGCTGGAAATGAAGTTGGGGACGCTGTCAGACAGATCCATGCACACTATATATTAATCCATAACATTGAGATTGCTTACCTTGACCTCAAACTTGGTCAGAATATGCTCTCGGGTATGCTGATCAACTTTGTCTTAATAAAGAACCCACACTTCATTTAAAAGTTTTGAATGGGAGGGTGTAATGTGGGGTTTACTATGATGGGCAGAAATTCGGCACCCGCCCGGATTCATTGAAATGTCATTTAGTATGCATTATATTGGGATTGCCTATTTTGAACTTGAAACTTGGTAAGCGGATTCGCTGAGTCATGCTGATCAACTCCATTCATTTAAAAATCGCATACTTCATTGTGATATTTTATGAATCGGGCGGTCCAAATATAGGGATGACGATGGACCTACGGAACGCAAGTAGGCTGCATAGTGCACACCCCCGCCGTTGTCCACCTCCATCGTGAAACTTGTTCAGGGCGCTGGGCTACGACATGCTGATCAACTCCATTCATATTAAAGTCGCAGACTTCATTGTGAGAAATAAAATGGGGGCGTCCGACGATGAATGGACGTGAATATATATAGGATGGACGGTCCCATGACTCGAGATTCCCTTTCTCAAAGATGAAACTTTCACACAAGATTCTCTTGGACATGCTGATCAACTTTGTCTTAATAAAGAACCCACACTTCATTCAAAGATTTTGAATGGGAGGGTATAATGTGGGGTTTACTATGATCGACGGAAATTCCGTACCCCGGCCAGACTCATGAAATGTCATTTAGTATGAATTACCTCAGGATCCCCACTCTCGAACTTGAAACTTGGCATGAAGGTTCTCTGAGTCATGCTGATCAATTCCATTCATTTAAAAACTGCATGCTTCATTGTGAGAATTTTAAATGCGAACGGCCCAAATATAGGAGAGACGCTGGATGGACGGGAACGTCCCCGAGATTGCCACCTCCATCATGAAACTTGAACACAACATGGTGCTGTCAGCCATGACGAGTATTTTTGTTCTCATAAAGACCTCACGCTTCATTATGAAAATGTTGAGAAAGAGGTACCTTTATGTTTTACCTATGCGGCGGCCGTAAGCGTGATGGAGCTGCTTTTTCTTACTGGATGGTGTCGAGTAGATTAACGGAATGATGAAGAGCTGAGTGAAATGACACGTGGTGGTTGCTGCACCAATGGATGATGATTGATTTTAGCAAGGTATATAGGTAAACAACACCCAATATGTAATGAAGGTATGGGTCAAGGTATGTATAGTACAGTAATAATGACTGCACATCACATTTGGGTGGAGGAGAAGGTCGACCTGCATAAACAGAGGGTGATATAAGCAAGCAGGTTGGATGAAAGTAGTGTTTTAGAAAATGAGCGCATGGCAATCATGATGGATGAATGCAGACGACATTGGATGACAATAAGGATTGATGAGTGATATGTTTATTTAGTTGGTTGGTTGGATTACGTTACTACCATGCCTATATTTTTGGTATGCACGAAAGGATCAAGCAAATGTGTAGGTGTCGGCGGTGTATCATTCTGCTTGCTGCATTAATCACTTCTGCCTGCCATTTGTGGAACTGGTCCCTCCTTCCCGCACACTCTCCTCCAGCAGCTATTTGACCAACCGCTCCCGATGGTTGAATGCAACACCCAACACAACTCGAAGGAACACCAGCTCGATCTCGGCTATCTTCAACAGACATTAGCAGCAGCAAACTCAGCATTCGACAATGCGTTGTATCCAAAGGCTCTTGAACACTACCAATCGGTTATGCACGACATTGACACGGTGCTCCCATATCAGATCCTCATGCAATGTGCGCGTGCCCATCGGGCAGTTGGTGAACTGAAGCTTGCCATTGACGATGTTCTCAGGGCCATTGCACGTTATCCTATCGATCCTTGTGGTTACTTGCTTGCAGCAGACTTATATCTCGAACAAGACATGCTCAGGGACACGTTGTTAATATGTGACGAGGGGTGTGCCAATGCGAATGTTGATATGCCAGGATATCAGGATCTACAGTCTATGAGACGCAAGGTGATATACCGTGTGCTTGTGCGCAATAGCTGGGTCAGTGAGCGGCTTTCAGGCGAAATCATCGATCAAATATTGTCATTGTTACCCATCAAGTCCCAAGTGCAGTTGGCAATGACATGCAAGCATTGGAACACTTACGTCTTCAGCTTTTGGCCGGGGTTATGGAATACTGTGCGATTGACTTGTCTGAGTGATCAAAAGGAGCGTCTGTTATCAACCATTCCTGGTCACAAAGTACGACATTTGATTATTGACACGGGAATCCCTTGGAAAGCACGTGAGCGGCTCATTACCAATAAATGGGATCAACTAGAATCACTGGGTATTGTATCATCATCCTAATCCAGTCTGCTACTGTGTTTCGCTTACTCGGAGTATACTAGTTTATGCTGAAAGGGACATGGCACCATGGAATTGGTTTCAACAGCTGGTCGAGATGAACAAGACGACATTGAAAAGAGTGGAACTTTATGAATCCGAGACAGTACAATATTCCAAGGGATGGATATACCTGATATTGAGTGCATGTACAAACCTTGAGACTTTTCGTTGTTTTGGATACAAGAACTCTACCAGTGGATCAGTGCTCATTCCAACATCATCAATATCACTTGCCGACTATCAATTGCTTGCATCATTGACGCTTCCCATTGTTCGAATATCAGCAACCTCACCATCCATTGCCCGGTGCCTCCCAGAGATCTTGCCACATTGTCCCAATTTGGAGGATATCAGCTTTGATGATTATGAGATTGAATCAAGTGGTGATCATGACGATGATAATAACAACGAACGGCTCTTGTGTCGAATGTTGACAGCCATTGATCGACACTGTCCAATGATTAAAAAGATCGAAATCAACACACAGCCATCACCTTACGAGCATTGGTATCCATCACTGCCTTCTTCATCTGGCTTGCAGTCATTTTCATTCCAATTATCAAAGAGTCATCATGGAGACGACCAAAGTGACCAGGTTTTAACATCATTTGTCGAGAAGCATCATACAACACTCGGGAGGATATGGATAGTGCACAATGGACTCGTGCCTTGGTCAATGAACGATGGTCGACCCATGCGATATTTACAGCGATTGAGTCAACTTGACATTCCCAGAGTGCGTGATTTATGTATTGCTCTACAAGATGATGGGCATACGACCGCTTCCGATGTCAACCAATTATCACTATCGATCGGCACCGTGAATTCCATCCTTCAACGATTGCAGTCACTTGAATATCTTCAATTGATCGATTGCTTTGCCGCTGAGGTGCTTCAAACAATTGCTGACAAACTTGATCGACGACGTTTGCGCGTATTACGTCTGGTGAATCATAAAACGGACCAATGCGAACAACGTTCAGGGAATTTAAAGCAGTATCGTGGTGCGGCTATTGGCTCATTGTGTCGTTTCTTTGATTATACCATGAATCTGCTCTCGGTCGTCGATCTTGACATCGGTCGGTGGGTCAATAATGAGGTACTCAGGGCCATTGGACGCAACGACAAGCAGCACCAGCATGTACTTACTCGCTTACGAATTGGAAAAGGTCACAAGATCACATCAGGGGGACTCTTGGATTTCGCCGAGGATATGCGACAATCTCAGCTAACACACCTGTCGATTGATCTTTGCAATGTCGATAAAAAAATGATCGATGATTTACTGGAATTTGCAACCTTCCCGCACCTTATCAATATCGATATCAACACCAACCGCAAATATTGTCATGTACGAGCTACCATTGCTCGTTTTTTTTCCGCTAGTCGCAACACATTGCATTTGAAGATATCCTACGCCACGCCCTGGGATTACAACGAAGAAGATCATCGAGTATATACATGCAGCGAGATGGATGGAGATGAAATCGCCATCTATATACGGCTAGGATCACTCGGCTACGGTCATATGGGCGCCAATCTCCGTGGTGAGGTAGTTTGGGACGATATGTGTCCTGATGATTGTGGCGATAGTAGTGATGGTAATGATTGAGCTTTTTATTAATAAAGATAAAAGGATAAAGCAAGAGAAATGTAACACAAAGATCATCCAGGTGTAACAATAACCTGCCTACAAAGACGAGTCTCCTGTTTGCCTCTCTTTTTTTTTCTCTTTTTACTCTTTTCTCTCTCGTGCCTACCATTCCTTTATACAACATGCCAAATGCCACCAACACTACTATGTCATTGCCTGTGGATATATTGAGAATGGCATTACCTTATACGACCTTGAAATCGAGGTTGCAGCTCGCAGATACGTGCCGTTACTGGCGCGGGTTTCTGCTAAATGAGTGGGAGGATATGTGGGACACAATTGTTATTAAGGTCACACGTGACAACAAGGACAATATCAGCAACGCAGATTTGAACAGAGTACTCCTGCATGCACCTCGTGACAAGATACGCCATTTGTCATTTCGGTCATCAGACAACAACAACTACACTACTGCAGGTGATAATACTACGCTAGGCTACAAAGACATTGGATCAATTATTGTAAAGCATGGATGTCGGCAAATTGAAACGATAGGTATGTATTTTATTCGCATACACACACTACTACGTTTGGCTGATGCATGAATTGAAAAAAGTGTATGATGTACAAAAGAAAGACACGATTGAAGGTTGGTTTGGTGATCTCGTTATGATGAACAAGGAAACACTCAAGCGTCTATGGTTGCGGGGCAACTTGTCAGCCTCGATTGCAAAAGCATGGCTCTCTACACTACTCATCACGTGTTCTGAGCTTCAAGAATTATGTTGCATGGCAACGCACCTCTCACCATCACCACCACCACCACCTGGTGCTCCTATTGAAATCGGCTTACTGGTTCAACTTCCTCCACGCCTTCCTTTGACACGCCTTGCTCTATCCACCGTTGAGCTCACTTCAGCATTACCAGCGATTATATCTCAGTGTCCACATCTCGAGGAATTGGTGTTTGACGAACGCTACTCACCTACTCTATCATCGGGTGGATTTGGTTTCCTTACAAACGATATTCTCGAACAAGTCGACCAACATTGTCCCAATATCAAACATATCAGTATCAACACAACAGCATGCATGGATGATCCCTTTGAATATGATAACATGTCACGTGCTGGGCCTGGATTGCAAGTTTTGAAATGCATGATGATCCCGCCAGCTGGATATAGCGGTACATTGCAAATGTTGATTGACACGCATTACACCACCCTTGACAAGCTTATATTACGCATTGGTAAACCTGATCGCATTATGGATATACAGCCAATACCACCCTTTGTCATTCCGGGGTCATGTCAACAGTTGCGCTATTTGACTCTCCACGATTCACCTCATCGGATGATGCAATCCTACACCAGCCGTCAGCTTTGCGATTTATTACTATCATGCCCATGTCTTGATTCGCTTTCTCTAAAGAGCCATGCACTGTATACGACCGATGTATATGCAACACTTGCTGACATGACTACTACATCAACATCATTACGCCATCTCTATCTCGAGTGCCCAACATCCATATCCGTGACAGAAAGGGATGACTATCAGCATGTATCACAAAGCATATCCGATCTCTTTAAGACCCAAGGAGCAACACGCTTAAAGACAATCGAATTACATTTGGGAGGATTGATGAATGATCGTATCCTGGAATCTGTGGGGAATGGATGCACATCATTGTCACAGTTTGTCATTGGCCGATCCAACGCATTGACCGTGGCAGGGATGATCGCATGGGCTCAACATACACAGCAAACCCGATTAACACATGCATCCTTCTACCTGTACGATGATCAGAGTGTAATGAATAGCAGTGAAAACTTGCTTCTTATTACAATGGCATTGTCCCTTTTACCGCAATTGATACATTTGAATCTCGCACACCCTACGGTCACTTACAAAGAAGCCAAGGAACACTTGCTACGATTTTGTATTCTCAGTCGAAGCAAATGGAGACCTAAAATCACGTATGCGGGTTTCAATCCAACCACGGGTCCATTCACTGCGCAGTTTAGGTTACAAGCAAAAGTCGAAAAAAGGTCTTGTGATAGTGCTAGGAGTGAATGGACAGAGTACTCATGCCAGGAATGGTGGGATAAAAGTCCAAATCCAATGCCTATTACCGTTCATTATGATCATCAAAAGCATCGTGTGCACATGGGAAATAAATATTAATATTCAAAGTCTCCTCATCTTG
Organism: Lichtheimia corymbifera B2541; assembly: GCA_000697475.1. Taxonomy (NCBI): domain Eukaryota; kingdom Fungi; phylum Mucoromycota; class Mucoromycetes; order Mucorales; family Lichtheimiaceae; genus Lichtheimia; species Lichtheimia corymbifera. Next base: position 10,693 of record JNEU01000175.1, read on the forward strand.
TTGATAACGGAGGTATTTAAATCTTATATGTAGAAGAAGGACACAGAAAAAGATGCGATTTAGTGAAAGATTATTGTGAAGCTTCACATGACAATGATAAGCAATATGATTCTATTTAGACATGCAATAGCGTATAAGAGGGGAAAAGGTGAAAGAAGAGCGAGGTAAAAGTAGTAGTAGGAGTAGGAGTAGGTGGTGGTGTAACGGATGACGGATAAAACAGGATGTTGGTATTTTTAAAAGCAAATCACTTTGGCTTTCATGAGGACACATTGACGATTCGTTTCATTGTATACAAAGGGTGGTGAAATAACGATGCGGACGGTTTTACTAGTGTCGACGGAGCCGTTTTGTGTGACCATAAGATCTTCATCAAGCGAATCGGTGCCTTCAACAATGACAAGAGGATCCACGGCTGATTCCTGACTGTGCATGGCAAGACTTAATTCGGCTGCTGTTTCCACCAGCTTGGATACACGATTTTCCAGAGCATGCGAATCATTATAAACATGGAGCAACTGCTTTACGAGTCCATTGACAAGGTCCTGTTTGGCGTCGGCGATGGATTTTGCCTCTGCTGAAGAAGAAGAATCATCTTGTTGTTGTTGAGTGGAAGATCGATGAGCCAACTTGCATAATTGTTGCCGTAAACGCACAGACCAATCATGATCATATGAATCCATGTATCTCGTGATCTCGACAAAGGCATCGTTGGCAGGCAATCCAATGTAAACCGGCACATTGTAAATGGAATTGACCAATTCTTGCATAATCAACTTTTCCACCAACATGCAAATCATATTGTATCCAAGCGCTTTGGTCTTTTTGTCGATCAATGCATCCAATGCTGGGGATAAATCAGGCCATGTTTGCGAAAAGAATTGGGTGATTGTCATTGGGTCGACGGCATTCTTTTTCAAAGCGAGTGGAAGCGCAGCAATCTTGGATTGGAGCATGGTCAATTTACTGCGAATGGTACTATAATCGTCGTCGGTGGCACGAATAGACTACGTTTCACAGATGAGCCTCCTGTCACCACCATCATCATATTGCTATTTTCGCTTACCATCATATGTTTATGGAAGTTTGTAGAGATCTTTTGATACTCGCTCTCCTTGGCATCCAACATGTATTGTAGCTTTTGACATCGTTCCTCAAGTCCTCCTCCTCCATCCTGCTGTTCATCTTCCTTTTCTCCCTTTTTCTTCTTCTTTTTGTTGCTGTCATTCGTCGTCGTCGTCGTTGTTGTTGTAGTAGAAGGAGTAGGGTGATGGTTGTTGTTGTCAGATTTCCTAGATTCTGTAGAATGATTGTTGTCATGCACTGAAGGAGATGGACCACCGCCATGTTGGATGTTGCTTGTTTCTGAAGAAGAGATATCACTGCTCTCCAATGACAAGTAAGCTGTATATGTCTCTGCCAAATCCTGATCCGTTTCTACTGGCTTTTTGTGATGATGATTGCCAACTTCTGGAGCATTGAAAGCAGCAACGGCAGCACGTGATAATCGCTTATAAAATGTATCCTTTGATTTGGTGGTTAAAGGGACACCATGACCTGACTTTGCTTGACGAGGAGTAGGAGGGAGAGCTGCTGCTGGATCTTTGGTACGTCGTTGTGGTTGTGTTGAAGTAACATATTTGGAGTCGGGAGCTACTCCTCGTGAGGAGGAACGACTATTCAGACCTGATGGCGAAGTTGGTATACTCGGTAAAGGGCGATCAGAGAGCGATTCGGTGGAATGAGGTGGCGCGACTGGAGCTCGTGAATGGTGGTACAATGACTGACTACGAGACATTTGGGGTTGTGGTGGAGACGAGGATGTGGGTTGCGATGAGGTGTTGTCGAGTTGCAGAGAAGACTGAGAGTTGTTTCGACTACGGCTCGCGTCTTTAAATAGGTTCACAAGACCACGCCGACCTGAGAACGGTGATGAAACCATGTGAGTATTTTTGTGTTGCTGATAGAGAAAAAGGTTGTGAGAGGCTGGATTAAAGAAATGTAATAAAAGAAAAGAGAGAGAGAGGAGATATTGGGCTGTGTCATTTGTTCCTAGGTAGTACAAAACTGCGCCTAAAGTAGCACACTGGCAAGGAACCCACTTTTTGCATGTCGATCCCTCCTCACCAACCACCATTTTTATGCAATAGAGTACACTTACAATGTCTATTGGTACCATGAGAGAACACATATATAAAACACCATCATTCATACACACCAACAACATCCATCGTCATCATAATAATGAAAGAAGGGGGCAGCTTCATCTTCCTCCTTTGTGTGTATTGTTCTCTTTTGTATTTCATTGTACACGTGCTCCTATCCAAGATTCTTCCATACGCACATACGCACTCCCTTCCTTCTTTCCAAAAGACCCTTTGATATAAGCCCTTTTCATTGTAAAGATCCGTGGCTTTTTTTTTGTGCACAGATGAAAGCCCTTTCTCTTTCAGGAACGCTATTTGATTGGCTCTTCCTTTTTAAGGAGGCTGAGTAGCGTGGATTTTCATGCACGCTGATTGATGGGCCCTGGGATTTATTAGTCAACAAGCCCTTTTGACAATAAGAATGAAAATGCTTGTTAGAGTATTTTGGGAGTGGGTATCATAATTCTTGTTCAAATTTACAATACAAGCATACGCGACGATCGGGTAATAGGGAGGATGGAATAAATCGGTGTGAGCATAAATAGACTGCAAAAACGCCACCCTTGTCATCTCCATAGACGCTGGTTTCCTCACACCGATAGATGGATTTGAGAAACATGGCAATGGCAGGGCGTAACTTTCCATTAGTATTATTGTTGTTCTTATTCAGTTGCTGCTGTTGTCGATGATTCAATGGCCTTGAATGGTGCCCAATACCAGTAACCACGTAAACAATGCCACGATAGCCATCCCTTAGCATGGAATGAAACCACTGCAAGGTGCTTGCACGCGCCTCATCCACATGCATGCCATGTAAATCGATAAACAAGGCATCTTCCTGATTACGTTGTGCAAAGATACGTCGACTTGCTTGATGATGTAACTCTTTCATTCGTGTCCTATAATAGCGTGCTTCCTGTGCATACCATCGTGCATTGGCCCAATCTTGCCGTCGATAGCATTTTTGTGCAATCTGGTAATAACAACGCATCTGCGCCCAACATTGATGAGCATGCCGTCGTTCAGTGCGATATAGCTGCGTCACTGGATCTCCTGTTTCGAGCCATGGTATTCGTGCGGGACGATTCAATTGCTTTACTAATCGATCACTGGATGATAGCCATGATCGTATCTTATTAAATGCTGCAGAAGGGTTCGGTTGCTGGTGCTGTTGAGTGGATGATTCAATAGTGCTATTGTTACTACTGGCATGGCGCGGTGCGTGTCGACGTACAATGGTGGCGAAATCAAGAGCTGCTGTGGTGGTGGAAAAAGTAGGTGTGGATATTGAAGGAGTGATTTTCTTTGTTGGCGTGAGTGCTGGGAAATCTTGATCAAAATTGGGCATGTCATTGTTGATTGCTGTAGGCTGTTGTTTTGGTGATGTCTTTTCTTGTTGCTGCGTTAAACTAATAAATCCATCTAGTCAAAAAGCTCGTATCCATGGAGACCAACAAAAAACACCCACCCATAGACACGTGACCAAGCATCTCGTCCGATGTTTTGATAATTTTCGTGTTGAACGTGTGAAAGAAGCCATTCCAACACCCCATCGTAATACCCATATTCGCTGTTGAGCTTTATGTACTACATTAGTTTCCATGATGGGTATCTTTATCCACGTCATTCTATACACACACACACACGCACACACACCTCGTCATCCGCATAAGGTATGCTATTCGCACCCGTTTTGGGACCAGGGTCATCATCCAAGCTAGATACATGCATTGGTAAGCTGGATAATAATCATTACTACTGACTTGCTCACATGTTCCATTGTGATCCGTCGGCAATGGAATTTTGCATGTCGTTTGCAAAAGCTGTTGCATTCCCACTGCTTGTTGCCTTGTACTCTTCTACTACCGGAGGATCAAACCAACTATGGTCTGCTGCATCCTCATCCTCATTCCTAAAGCCATTAGAAGCACAGTTGTACGTTGGTTACATATATATATATACTCACATGAGGGAAGAAGAGGATGGCAGTATGAGATCAGAGTCGGCATTTTCATCGTAGTACAAGTCACTTTGGCCGACGATGGCCGCTGTTGTTGTCGGCTGTGCTGCCTCATATCTAAAAGCGGTAAAATATAATGAGTTGATGCATGATGGAATCAGAAAAAGGGTGACCTACCCATGGCTCGTTGCATCAGCAACAGCCTTACTGCTGCTATTATTACCAAGGGTAACCTCGCCGCATTGTTTCTTTAGTTACAAGCAAAAGCAAGAAGAAACGCATTATTATTAGCCGACCATAGTAGTAGAATGCGTGGATTATTCCCTTGATCGCGTCTAAAGAGCACATACTTGATGAACCCTGCCCTTGACAATACGAGTGATAATGTGACTTTGACGCTACTACATTAGTTCGTTGTGTTGGCTTTTTCTTTGGCTGTTATATCAAGGAAGGAAGGAATAAAAGGAGATACTCACGTTGACAAAGGAGCCGCTAGGAGTGCTTGTTGTTCGAGGTATTGGTGCACACACGTTTCAGCTTCATGGTGGTAGTCAAAGGCATAATGCATAATGCCGGCAGCACATGCTTCCATCTCGCGCATCATTTGGTATGATGATGATTCGGTTGTATTATGACGATGGTTAAAGAAATGAATGGCTGGATCTGTCATTATAGCCATGAAGCTGTATGCGATGGCATCATTGGAACAGCCAAGACTTTTGAGAAAGAAACTGGGTTCTGGATAATAGCAAGGGTTATGGTATTGGCAGCTGCTGCTGCTGCTGTTGCTGATGTTGGGTTGATGATTGCCATAACAGAAATCAATGGGATAGCCGACAAGGACATGGGTCGGCTCAACCATCGACAGCGGGAAAGAGGGAAAGAGAGGAAGAAAAGAAGAACAAAGAAGGAAAGAAATGTGTTTCATGTCCCGTTTTCTTTTGTGTACACGAGACAAAAAGCTGACAAGCCCATTGAAAACCTCGTGAGTGGTGGTGTATTAATGATAGTAGCATGTGTATGCATATGCAGTCGATTAATCGTTGTACAAGGTTGTGCAGATCGTTCCCATACCTGTCATTGCAAACATGCATTGTACACGGATATGAAACGTCGGCACACGCACATACCACACACACACACACAACACACAACAAGTTCATACACGCACACACCCTGTGGTGTTAAAACTGTATTCCATTTCTTCGAAAGAGTACGTTTCCATGGATACCGCTATGGTGTCACTTTTTTTGGTACTACATGTTTGATTCGATACGATATCGAGTTTTTTCCCACACAACAACCACAACAACATCGAAATGCTTGAGGATTGCATATTCATTTGGATAGTGCTGCACTTTGATGATGCATCAATCGGGATGTGTCTAGAATGGTAGCACAAGAAGGAGCATACGGCTGCTTGTAAATATGCTCAAGTGCCCACAAAGCTACCCAAATAATGAGAAAACATGGCATGGATGATTCTACGTAGAAATGACACCCCGTTGTTTATGATACTCTTTAAAAGGCACACACGCAGAAAAACACTCCCCCAACCACCAGGGCAATAGATACGACTCAAAGCGGGGTAAAGAAGAATTATCCGAGATTTCGGAGCCATAAGCCAAGTCATCCATGGACACGGATCGGGTCCTATAGCCTTCAGTTTCAGGCACGATGAGAGTAAACGCTCTTTTATGTAAAGGGAGGACTACTTTACTTATAGCAATTATATTTACATAAAGGGAATAATGATATTATATATACAAGATTGATATATGACAATGAAAAATATCAAAGGTGTGCAAGTGCATTACGTCGTCGCATGGCAAATACAGGTAGCTCAATGGTATGGCCAAGAATATCAAGCTTGACAAACTGAGTTGGGTTGGATCGGAGGCACTGAGCAACGTAGGAGGTGGTCACTTGGGAAGGGGTCATCAATGCGGCGGCGACTGGGGTGGTAGAATCCATGTTGTTGGCTTATTATTGGGCTTGTGTGTGTGCACGTAAAAAGGTCTGTGTGTGATGGGTAAGAAATATCACTTCCGCTGTCTCCATTGTGAGATGGTGGCTTTATATCCACAATCGACAAAGTTAAGATCATGATGTGAGGGATTGAAGAAAAAAATGGCGTTGTTTTTTTTTTCCTATGCATCAGTGATCCTCACGCCACTTACACAGCATACATACATACATACCATCTGCAATGGGTCATGTGAACAAAAGGATTTCGGTGACGGTACCTGTGTAACGGGATCGGAATGGATTGCTTCCGGTCGAGACCTTTGATGAACAATCGATCGTCTCGCGTGGGGTCTGAAATTAGATGAAACTTGTCGCCGAAAAGTAAAATCTTCATCCTGACCCGCCACTATGGGATCAGATCAACGTATTTTTTTGCATCGGGGCGATCGGATAGAGAACAATGATAATGGGCTTTTTAGCTTGAATAATTAGCTTTTATTACAGCAATGGCATGAATGAGTCTAATCCTAGTTTCCGCTCATTGATACGCAATTATTTGGTAACAATGAGGATTATGCAGGCACTCGTGTATCTTTCGTGCTGCATCTGTTTGTGTGAGAATAATCCTCAGGGGAGCCATCATTACCAATGAATCCAAAACCATAGATTATGACCCAGAAAAAAGAGAAACGCAGTAGGCGGCGACGCAACTAGACACGATCATCCATTGGATGCTATCACCATCTTGTTTCACTTTTAACACCGTCAACAAGAGAAAAAAAATCCAAAGCGAAAACACATAAAAGAAACCAAAAGGTCGACCAAATTGTGATTCTTCCTCTTTTTTTATCACTTTTTGTGCTGGTCACTACTTGTACATATATACATATTCCCATCATCCTTCATCAACATGCGCTTCTTGTCAGTCCTTTTCCTCGCTACTTTACTGCTGGTCGGTACCATCTTGGTAGACGCCAAAAAGCACACTGCTACCGCCGTCCGTCGTCGTGAACAACACAACTCGATTGAAAAACGCCATAAATATCATGGCCGCGCTACTTGGTTCGTTCCCTCCCTTCACGGTGGCTCAATGGGTGCATGCTGGGAATATGAAGGTGATCATGAATATGTTGTTGCTATGGTCCGTATATACATACAATGACTTTTTGAATCGTATCTAAATTGTAAATTTATAGAATTCGGTGCAATATGGCTCCATGACCAACAAGAGTGGCTGGGGCTTCAAAAAGATCCGTATCTATGCCAACGGCAAACACGTTGACGCAACCGTCAAAGGTAAGCACTCAGATGAAAAGCCAAAAATTTGGTTATTAACATAAAGTGTGATTAGATGCTTGCCCTGAATGTAAATATGGTGATCTCGATTTGACTCCTCCTGTGTTCAAGGCTCTTGGAGATCTCGATACCGGCATTCTCAAAATCACCTGGCACGAGATCTAAGTTCATTTGCATCATCATAGACAGCATTATTATTTTATATACAACACAGCATCATGCATGGAATAAAATGTCAGAAAGGAGGGGGTGGGGTTGAAGCGAGTGGCTGCGTAATAAGAGCCAAAGCCAAAAAAGTGTGTTTGGGTGCATGGCATCGCATGTATTTATTAGCTGGTCTGTTAATGCATGTATGTGCTCGGTCGCCTATATAAGCACAAAAAGCTTGATGCTTTTTTGACTTTTTTACTGGCTGCGGTTCTCTTATCACTCTACGCAATGAAGCTCTCGATTTTACTCTCATTCTCTTTTTCTTTCTCTGACTTGATCAAAAGAATCCAGTTCTTCGCTTTATCATGTGCATTGTTTTTCTTTCGTCCTACACGACACCCATCGGATAGGAAGGTAATAGGATCAAAGGGGGTAAGCAAGGGGTTGGCGGGAATGAAAAGACCAGCTGTCGTGTGTGGGTAAGCGATTGTATCTTCCATACTTGCGATATCCGCTCAAAAGTCGGCATCGTGGATGTATATAAAAAGCAAGCAAAACCATGTCGGATTGATGTTTACAACCCACTTTTTCTCAACACATTTCTTTGCTTCAATGAGGTTCCTCGTTGCTTTTTTGCTACTTGTATCTCTCCTACTACTACATGCCAAAGTGGTATACACCGCACCCATTAACAACAAGCGGGATCAGTTTCATGGATTCTTCAGTGGCCGTATAACTTTTTTCCACCCTGCAAGTGAAGGTGGTGCATGGGGTAAGTCTTTTTTTTCCCTTTGATGATTGTATCCGTAATAATGATTTAATGTAGGTGCATGTGGCCCACATGAAAATGACCATAGCCAAATCGTTGCTCTGGTAAGATCATGCATCGTGAATGTACATGTCGTAGCTTAAATATGGATCTGTATATAGAATCTCAAACAATACGGCAATGAAGATGCCAGGAGCAAATGGTGTAACAAAAAAGTTCTCATTATGCATGAAGGCAAGGAGGTGGAAGCCACCATATCAGATGCTTGTCCAGGCTGTGCTGATGGTAAGCTCCGCGTCGTGCCTTTTATGCTCCCCTCCTCCGCTAACCTTGTTGTTGTTGTTGCATCCTAGAATCCTTGGATGCTACTCCGTACATATTTAGTCAGCTTGGTGTTCTCAAAACAGGCGTGCTCAAGGTGAAATGGTGTGTGCTTGGTACCCGCGGGTGTAAAAGTAAAAAGAAAAAGAGCCACCATCATAACAAGAAAGGCAAGAGAAAAGATGATGGCTTGTCATAGACACCTTTGCCACCACCTATATTGCACACTCCCAACCAGCCTACACTTGTACTAGAATAGTAATCTTTTTTGTCTTAATAATGAATGAACCTCCACCCATCTTGTGTTTTTATCCACCCCATTTTTGGCATATTATCCTCATGTTGAAAGACAAAGAACGGCTGACTTTTATATACAGCCCATGGATCGGCATTTGCTGATGCATGAATCGGTGTTGTCAGTCAGTCATTCCATATCGCAATCATCCCAACACAACTATAAATCTTGGAGAGACCCCATAAATGACATTTGAATAAGAAAAAAAAGACGTTTGATTTGCGATAGTATAATACAATATGCTTTTGCTATAATTTTTGCTCAGCAAGGTACTTCATCATCCTAGAATTGGCAAAAACTACCATTAAAGTCAGCACCCATTCTTTTACAATTGTATCTTGCTACTCACATTGCCAATGATCACGCTTGGCAGATCGAAAATATCGCGTTTGATGGTGAAACAGAATGCACAGGGTACAGGCTTTTGCGTGGGTGTTTTAAGAATGCAAGACGACATGCAGGATTCATCGGTGTTATCAAAGGCATGCAAGGAGAACCTTTCCCAGTAATCCACAGCGGATCGATTATCCATAAGCTTACAAATAACAGTAGTTAGTTAGTAGACTGTATCGTTTGCTGCTGCTACATTGACTACATACCTCATAGATGTATGTCTTTTTATCCAACAATACATGCCGTGGCCATTGTGTCAATAAGAGAAACTCCTTGCTCACTAAGCAGACTTCGCCTGTGCGTCGCCATACGACAGTAGGCGTTCCTGAGAAGCTGATAAGTTTTTCGTATTCCTATAAAAGCTCTCACGTGAGCACTAGTACAATTTCCATCTTTTTCCACGATCCACATATATATACCGACACGTACCAGCAATGTCCGCTGAATACATTGTTCCATGAATACCAGATCATCCTCGGTAAGGTTCATGATCAATGCCAGAAATGAAGGTCGAAATAGAGCCAAGGATCGGCTGATGCGCATCAAATCTTCCCGATTCATCCTAGAGTCATCAAATGCGTTAAATAAAATAATAATAGCAAAGGCGTGCAGCAAGACCTACTTTTCTTTGACGTATTCAATCAGATAATGGAATCCTTCAGCATAATTAAAAGGTCGACACACTTTTCTCTCTGGGTAATGCTTTGTTGCTCTCCTTTCCATAGCAGCTGTCGTGGGTGGTGAGGACGTAGAGGGGGATGTTGTTGGTCTGTTATTGTTGTAAGAGCTTGTATTGGTTCCTTCATTGGCAAGAGGATTGGCCCCTGGAGCAATAGCGACCGTGGCTGACATGGGAAATACGGATGGAAGGTATTGATGTTGTGCAGTAGTATTGGTGGAAAATTGCTGCTGGGAGGACATGGGTGTTGGCATGGTGTTGTTGTTGTTGTTGCTAGATCCAAGATGCATGGCGGGTGTTGCGTTATTGATGGTATTATGATTCATGGTGTTGTTGTTGTTATTGTTCGAGGTAGTAGTATTGGTAGTGTTGGTCGTAGTAGTAGTAGTAGTAGTGGTAGTAGAGGCTAAAAGTGATGCTGGTGTTGCCGTTGCCCAGTCTCCCACACCAAGCATGTTACCAATGAATCCATATTCCAAACCAGCTGTTTCAGAACCGAATCCTAAACCTGCACCGAGATTGGCAAGGACAGCAGCATTGGATGAAGTTGGATCGACCATATGTGATTCATCTTGTAAGGGAAATACCAGTGAGTACTCAGACACATCCCTTTCCGATCGATCACAAAATTATACCTACCTGTCGGTGGTTGGGAGTGATCCAGAATTCCCTGATTACTGGTATGCACACTGGAAGACACTACCCAAATATTCCCCAGTTAGCCTATCACCATTATCATTGTTACTACTATTACTACTTACTTGCATCATTTCCAGAATACATTTGTTTCGCCTGCTGCTGCTGTTGTTGTTGTTGTTGTTGTTGTTGCTGCTGCTGCCTCCGAGGAGCATCCATGCAAGTTGCTGTTAACCCGCGCTTGATACATCGTTGACATGGTCGGCCTATAAGGAGTAGATATATGAGTGACATCGTTTGACTCAATAGCATATATTCTTCTTACCGTCGTCGCAAGTGAGATGTGCCTAGAGTGAAAATGGGACGATTAGACGAATGGGGGAAATGAGAGATCCTCAAATGAAACAAGTTTTACTTTTTGGCAGTGTAGACAAGCTCTTGCAGTCTTTCTTCGTTTTTCCTCGAAGGATTCAAAGTTTGTGTATGGAGTAAAATGAATATCTTGCATAAAGTTGGGCCCTGAAAAAGATGTTCCAGGAGAGAAGAGAAAGAGAGGGCTCGAAAAAAAAAGACAAATGCGGAAAAGGTGATTGATCAACGCCTCACATGACCCGACACATTTACGTGGTGTCCCGTGCTTTTCATATGTTATCTACCACCACTCATCACCATTGTCTGTATACATACAACTGGGTGGATTCTTATATGTACATGTTTAGTCACCTACTCATTCGTTATTGGGTATGCTTACATGTAGCCTCTTTTCTAAATGGTAGCTACTGTAGCATCATCATAGGCATGATCGTTTGTAATCTTTAATAGCTTCTATTCTCAAATATACTAAATAGCATATTGTGCCACGCATTAGAATGGTGCAGTACCAAGTATGGCTCTCATAAATAGAATGTGGTAATTGGTGTATCCAACAAGGGAAATGCATGAGAAAACTATGCCATGTCATTATATGGCTGTATGGATGGGAATGCGCCTTTGTTCAGATACACGACCAATGACTGTTGGATGCTTGAAACAATTTTTGGGTGGTGCAATACGCGCGCCTCCTCCTCCTCTTCGCGACTCTCAGTTCTTCTTTCTTGCGCAGCAATCATGAATCAATTCGAGGTGTTGGCTGGTGACGAACCTGCAAGCAAAGAAACTGAGGTATATATATCCACACGATCCGCATTGCTTTGGACTACTAACACTCTTCATAGCTCTTTCGATTCCAAAGTCTTGTACCCGATGCCAAGATCGCTTTGCAGGAAAAAGTCCAGGACGAATACCCACGATTTGACACCAATCAGTATCCAGCAAACGTCTCTTTGTTAGCATGCTCATCGGTATATGGCTACTATGTGGCAGCTACCCTTGAAGGTACGTAATGTCAAACGAGGTTGGGTGGTTTACAAGGTCTTTATTCACTTTTTGTCTATTTAGGATTTATCTATGGATCAACAAAGACGCTGCGATCAACAACCAAGAGCCTTGAAAAGGGTGGCGTGGGATCAGTGGATGATAAGATCACTATCAGAGTGCAAGGTGCGATACAACATTTACGATTGACAGCAGAAGAAGCTCGCATTGTGGTCACTGTTACCAATGATGAAGTGTTTGTTTATCATGCCAAGGATATTGTTCAACAGGTAATGAATAAAGCATTGGGAATGTATAAGAAAGTGTAGCTGACTACAATGTGGATTTAGCGAGAGAACGCTACACCTACAAGCACATTCAAAATGGATCAGGATATTCTCGACATTCGCCCCAATCCTGACGCACATCCAAACCTCGCTGCGGTGCTCTTAAAGAACAACCAATGCAAGTTTGTTGACATCACCAATGGCTCGACCACTGCTTCCATCGCCTACAATGATATCACATCCCTTTGCTGGTCACCAAAGGGCAAGCAAATCGTATGCGGCAAAAAGGATGGCCAACTTGAGACATATGATACAAGTGGTGCTCCCAAGTCATTGATTGAACAACCTTCAAAAATGCAAGAAGCTGGATCTCGTTATGGTAAGTCCATCATTACATGGCACTATTAAGCATCTAATTTCATTGTTTAGTGCTGGGAGTTTTATGGATCGAGACACATATCTTTTTGGCAGTTTATGCACAATTGCGTCAAAGTGGCACAGACGAGCACATCCATGATGCATTTATTATTCGACGATATGGAAAAGCAGAAAACAAACCGACAGAGTACATTCATCTCGACGAAGTGACACCGGTATTCAGCATGGACGATCGTGACGCCAACATGTACATGGAAATCATTCGCGACTTTAGCAGTGATATGAAGACAGCAGTGATTCTTGCTCACAGTGCAGCCACCGATATTTCAGTGATTGGTCAAGATGAAAATGGCGATTGGGCAACATGGATGCTTCCAGAGAATGGTCTTGCCAGCTTGCCGCTTTCTGAAGAAACCAATATGGATACATTTGCTATTGGTCTTGCTGTGGATTTCTCTACTTCAGAGCCATTACCACCCTATGATCCAGCCACCAGCTCGGAAAACGTCAAACCAATGCCAACCATGTACTTTTTAAACGATGAGGATCTGATCTGTGCATATCATTGTTACAATACCGATTTGGCTGCTCGCAATCACAAGTATCATGGTATGGTGGATGCAAAGGATATCATGGAGGCTCCATCCGAATTCCCCAGCACCCCAGCACCTGCACCAGCAGCAGCAACATCAGCACCCGCTTTTTCATCTGAACCACCCAAACAGCCACAGCAACAACAACAACAACCCTCCTCTGGCTTTGGAAGTAGTCCATTTGGTGCTGCTCTTCAACAACAAGGTTCCAATGATGGATTTGCTGCATTACTTTCTGGTAAATCAAGCGAATCATCTGCACCAGCAGCAACAACCGGTGGATTTGGATTTGGAGGTGCTGGTCAAGGCACCGGCAGTGGTGGTGGTGGTGGCTTTACATCCTTCCGAAGTTTGACTGTGAGCAGCAATGCAAAGAATCCTGCTAGTGGTGGCATGTTTGGATCAAGCGGGTTTGGAGGAGCAGCAACAACAGGAGCCACAGGTTTTGGAATGGCAGCAGCAACAGCAGGAGGAAATACTGGATCATCAGCTCCCACATTTGGAGCAACAAGTTTTGGTGCCAGTCCATCAGCACCTCAACCTACTCAAAGTTTAGCATCTCTTGGCAAGTCTACTGAACAACAACAACAACCTGCATTTGGACAAACGACTAGTCTTGGAAGTACTGCTACTACGACGACTCCTGCCTTTGGATCTACAAGCTTTGGTGCTCAGCCATCTGCTCCTCAACAGCCACAAAGCTTTGCATCCTTAGCCAAGACTGAGACTCCAAAGCCATCTACTGGATTTGGATCTGTACCTGCATTTGGTCAATCATCCTTTGGTTCCACGCCTACCTTTGGTCAATCATCCTTTGGCGCTACACCTGCATTCGGTGCACCTGCAACAAAGCCTGCATCTCAAGAGGAAAAGCCAAAGGAGCCTACATTTGGTTTTGGTGGTTTCGCTTCTGCACTTGCTAAAACTGAAGAGCCCAAGGAAGAAGAAAAGGAGGTTGAAGTCAAAGAAGAGGAACCTGAAGAAGAAGAAGAAAAAGAGATTGCTGTCAAAGAAGAAGAGCCTGAAGAAGAAGAAAAGGAGGTTCCTGTCAAGGAAGAGGAGGAGGTACCTGAGGAAGAAGAAAAGGAGATTACTGTCAAAGAAGAAGAAGAGCAAGTCAAGGCGAAGCCTGAGCCTGTGGAGGAAAAAGAGCCACTGGCAGCACCAGAGACCACTGCACCTCAAGTCGCCAAGCTCCCTGATGCCCCAGAAGAAAAGCCTCCAACACCACAAGTTGTGCCATCAGCAACTGCTGACAAGCCTGTGGCAGGATTTACATTGGGTGGTGGTGACGAAGATAAAAAGGAGCAAACTGGTTCATTCTTTTCAAAACCACCAGCAACTACTGGACCTGGTCTATTCGCAAGCTCACAACAACAACAAGACAAGCCTGTATTTGGTTCCACAACTAGCTTTGGTGCTGATGCAACAAAGCCATCTGGATTTGCATCCTTAGCAACCACTGGAGAAACTGCTAAAATACCCCCTGTGTCCCAAGGATTTGGATCACCAAGCTTTGGATCTGTGCCCAAGGCTGAACCATCATCCACAGCAGCTGTAAAGACGCCTACTCCTCCACCGCTATCTGCAGCAGAACCAAAGGCAGCACCCGCAGCACCAGCACCAAAACCTAAGCCTAAGCCTACAGCAGAAGAGGTAAGTAATGTTAAAAAGTACAAGTGAAATGTTGCTGATATCATTATAGGGAATGGCTAGAGAATTTGAAAGCTTGTACCTGGCAATGAATGAAGACTTTGAAAAGGTAAAAAGTTAGCTTGCGATCCGTCTCAAACAATATCTAATGTAAGTTCATAGTTGGAATTGAAACAAGCAGAGCTCAAGCAAGCAGTTGAATCACAACGACGCCAGAGTGCTGCAAGTAAGACATATACCGATCTTCAAAACGACAATTGGACAGTTGGAGATGCTCTCGACTTGAGCACTGTAGCCGATGGTATCGCCACCAAGGCACGAACACAGCGTCCACATATTATCCAGATCAAGCAATCCCTCGGTTATTTCGATGAAGACTCTATCAAATGTACGTTGATTTTTATTCTCTCTCTCTATGCACAATACTCATCTATCCTATGCATTATATAGTAAACGTGAAAAAGTCGACGATCGAAGCACTCATGGAAACAAAGCCTGATCCCAAGCTAAAGAAGGAACTCAAGGAGAGGAATTTGGATAAGCAGACCTTGGTCAAGTGGGAACAGCTTAAATCTCGATGCAAGACCTATGGTCAACAGATTGATGATCTGGAGAGTAAAATCCAAAATGAGCGGATTAGAATGCGATCACCTGCTCAACCCCAAGAATCAAGGTAACGTATTAATCCGTGTTATATCCCGAATATATACTGATATAATCCAATAGCTCATCACCCTCGTTATACGCATTATACCTTCAACTGCGAGAGATTGACAAGGAGTTAAAGAGCAAGCAACAACAAGTCAAGGATATGGAAGAACAAATGGCATACATTCGATTCAAGCAAGTGCATCTAAATGCTGTTTATTCAACATCTGGTATTTCACTTGAGGAAGAAGACGACGAGGAGGATGATCAAGAGAAGGATGAAGAACAAAGAGGCAAGGGCACACTATCATCCACGGATACACGACGAGCTGCCCTTCTTGAATCCACCAGTCGATATTTACGAAGAGAGCGTTTTCTGGATAGGATACATGAATTCAAAAGCCAGAAATGTGTATAGTTAGCTGTTTGGAGAAGGATGGACAATAAAAATGGCATATGGATATAAATTCTCCTTTTCTTCCCTCTTTTTCCGTTTCTTGATGGCCGATAAAGAACTCGTTGCCAAGGGTGAAAACTGGGCTCGCACACAACGTGAAAGACTTGAACAAGCAGCAAATGAAAAAGCTACCCAACTTCGCCGCATATACGATGAACACTTGGAGTGGTTCAATACGCACACTATTGAGTAGGTGGTAGTATTTCCCTCATGTTGGGATCTTTTGGACTGACCATGACAACACTAGATCGCTGATCGAGACGCGACGACCTGCCAAACGACACAAAGCAAACGATAATAGCGACCTCACGCCAACCGACCAAGTGAAGCTTGTACAATCATCGCGACACACCATCGTTGACGAGAGCAGCAGCACCATGGAAGGCAATTCAATGAGAAGCTTTAGTCGACAATCCTTGACCAGTCGATCGTTTCACTCACCCACAAGCTATCGCTCGTTTTCATTGACCAGTCCGACAGCGAATCCAAGCAGTAGCAACAGCGGCACTACTAGGCAACGAAAGAGTTTAATATCACCTACTCGCATTCATCACGATGCATCACGTGCTTCCAGATCACGTTCAGTCGATACCAATCCAAAAAAGCAACCACGTTCTTCATCGACTTCCAACAGAGGAAAGCATGACACTCAACGACCATCGATATCCAAGGAAACTCAACTCGAAGCAACAACGAATGAATCTTCCTTAACAACAGAGTCTTCCGCAGCAGTAGCAACAACAAACGAACCTTCTGCACCGGCACCAGCAACGACAGAAAATGAGTCTTCCAAGGCAACCACCACCACCACCAATGAACCCTCCTCCTCCTTAGCAACAGCAACAAATGAACCTTCTTCAACAACCACAAAGATGACTCCAGCAAAAAAGTTATCCACAGCTACTCCAAAAGAGCCACCTAATGCTGATAACACTGAAATGCCTCCACAGCAAAATGAGCAACCAAGCGATAAAACGAGTGCTGAGAACAATGAAGCACATGCTGATCCTGATTTCCAATTGAATGAGACGCCAGCATGGGCAGAAATGCCGGAATTGGAGCGCCATTTACGTCAACAATGCAACATGGATGGACACAAAATATTTGGACGCATGACGCCATTGGTAACATCAGGTACGACGACAACATCCCCTTGCATTAAACCATGAGCAATATATATTAACCCCTATCATAATAGAGGTGTTTGGCACTCTCAGGCAACGTCAAGCAAGAAAATAGCACTCTACTCGTCATTGTAATATAGCTGTAACATTCTTCATCATCCTTTTGTCATAATTCATCCTATCCCATCCTACTTGAAAGTAATAGTAAATATATACTCGATTCCCCTTGTTTGCATCTCATACTTGTACAACAACTGCTAAAAGCAAATCTTCATGCTGATGATGGTGTCATTGCATCATTACTCACACTCGCCCATGTAGTCACTCTGCTATCGACATAACCAAAGTATTGGGTTGCTACGTGTCGTGTCCAAGGACCCCGATGATATATCAGTTATATAGGAACTATCCATAGATATTAGATACTTTGTTCTTCTTCCCATTAAAAAATCTTACCGAGTCTCACTTGACATATTATGTTCCCATTTATTTTGACAACAACAACAACCGACCACGACACTATGTATCATTCTCTACTTAATCACGAGTGATATTCAGCCATCCGAAACCCCCCGATATTATGTCAATGAACGAAAATCACGTCCAGGGACTTTGATTTTGTCGTATTTCAAGTACCAGGATACGTAAGATTCATCACCAAGTACAAGATGACAAGCCATGGTATCACAGCGCCCACACTTATCCTGCAAGTGGACACCTCATGCACATTCACATACACACTCAAGGTTCTCGTGTATCTCCGACATCCTCTATATAGCATCGTCACAACCATCCCGGAAACCCATATAAAAGACATGTTACAACAAGACGAACATCTTGTTGCTAGGCAAGTATATCAAAGCATGCCTAAGGCAGCTACTGCCATGCCAATCATGTCACACAAGCTGCACAATGAATATCCAGTAGTGGCATTCCTGGATATCAAATCAGCATACGATTCAGTCGATCGATCAATAATTTGGAGAGCCTTAGCCAACAAGGTGCAACCAGTTTTATTGAATCTGCTCAAGAACATGTTTGACGAAGTGCTGGTCACTGTCATCATACACAACTACGAGTCACGAACTATCCGTCCCAGGCGTGGAGTGCTCCAAGGATCCATCTTGAGTGCCATCTTGTATGCGGTATTCATTGACGATCTTCCTCGTCGTATTCAACATGCACCTACATTGACAAACGCTCTCGCAGTGTCCACCGTTTCAACAATGCATATGAGTGAGGCAGCTCTTCAAGACCATGACCGTATTTCACTACGTCGCACTTACATTCGGGCAACCATTCATTGTTGATGGTCCGCTCATCCGAAGAAATTCGTTTGCTTCTGGCTATCGTTGGAGTCCTCCCAAATGTGCCATCCTCAATAGGGCCCCCTGGTGTGCGTTATAAGTTAGATAACCAATCATTGCCGTTCGTTGATCATTTCAAGTACCTTGGCGTCCCTTTCACAAGCACAGGTCTAGATACAGAGCGGATGTTGCAGGCGTCAGCAACAAAAGGTGTTACTGCAATGCTGCTGTTGCATTCTTTAGGTGCACACAAGTTTGCCTTTGGCCTTGGTGTTGCCCTTCAGGTGTATCGCACATTCATACGCCCTATTTTCAAATATGGGTTAGCAATCAAGCACACCACCGCCACACACCTCAAGATTCTGGAAAGTGCTCAAGACCGTTGCATTCGTCTCACCAACGGTGTCACCGATCCTGAAGCTCGCACACCAACCATCACCGCAAAAGCCATGGCCGATTTACCTTCTATGACGTTACGAGCTTGCATTCTTGAGTTCAAGTTTGTACTTCGTGCCCATGAGCTGCCACCCTCAACATTGCTTGCTTCGGTAGTTGACACCTGGCTACGAGTGAATCACCCGTTCAACGGCTGGGGAAACCTGAAAAGTAACAAGCTTTGGGCATTCATCGATTACCCAGGTTACATACGGTCACCACTCGACATCCATCCTAAAACAGGCCCATTCATCCCCATATGCGTCCCCAGCATTTCTCGACAGGTGAATTTCAGCAAGTACCCGGTGATCACTGACACCACTTACTGTCGCTCATTGAACGAATGAAAGATTTATGCATCGTTCGTTTGATGAAAGATACCAAGGAGAACTGTGGAAGAAATTGCAAGCTGATCCATGGATCGAACAAACGTGAGCTATTAGAACTTCATTACTTAACATGTGCCTAACTTGCCTTTTGGTAGTTGGGCGATCCTACACTTCGCAAATGAAAACGAAACAAACTTTTTCTGGCATATGCACATGATCAGGGACCACCCCTTGTGCCCGGCCTCCTTGCCCGATGTTGTCCTCAACCCTGCCTACATTCCAGACACCAACCCCAGACAGCATGTAGTGTACGTATGTTAGTTTTTTTCTCATCCCATTCCACCGCCACCGAATCTTACAATGAGGTTTTTTGTTTGATTGTACTTCTTGTACAGGGTAGAAATAGGCAACAAACGGTGCATGAGCTTGCTGCTGGGGCTGTGTTGTATCGGTGCCGACCTGTGAATGATAATGGTACTCATGGTCCCCCACCATCCCCATCACCACCAACACCACCACCCACCAATGATGCCACCACCACTACCACCCATACCCCCAATAATAATGATACCGCCTTGCAAATTATACATTCCATGGAAGAAACGCTGTTACGCGTTGAAGCTTCTCTTCGTCAATCAAAATTTTCATTATTGTTTTTTAATTGAATATGCTACTGGCTGCTGCACTATTACAAGGGTGAGGGAACATGGCGTGACCTATACGAATGACTGATCCCTCGGTGATGGAAATGCTTCTTGTCGTTGTTACAATATGTAAGAAAGCTAACCATAGTGGCATTCTTTGTGACCAATATTGTATGATGATGGTTGGTGGAAAAAGGTGTTCAGTGGCGAATGAGTATTAAGGGTATATATATATATAGATTATGCCCGGCGATTAGTTTACAGGAGAATGGGATAGCAGATCATATGATGTGTGTGTTTGCAGAAACTCATCAGGCACATTGCATTTCAGATGTGTTTCTGCAAACAGATTCACCCAGGTAATTGCGGTGGGATGCTACCCGGTGCCTGAAGCTGGACCACCACCAGTCTGACCAGTGTCCACACTCTAGCCTCGTCACCTCACCTAGAGGCTATTTCGTTTGCTTCAAATGCACCATACCATCAAAAGTCGCTGGCAAGAGACCTCATATTGGAAACAACCCTGGAAACTGTGTCCAGCAATATTACGCGATTACTCAATTTTAACACGCAAACTGGCCATCCTTTGATAAGTAAGCCCTTCAAGCGGTTGAAAGTCTTTTTATCAAGTCTCTCTTTTGTTACTCTTTTCGCTTCACGCACTTTTGCTTCATTTCATTTCATCTTGTCACACTTGCACTCTCGGTTTTTGTCCAATTCGGTTTTTTCCAGAGTTACCTCTTTACCATTGTACTACTACTTTTGCATGAATGTTGTATCACATATCGCTTTTACTTTCGCACGGCCGATAAAGTGCCTTAAGGACGATATCCTAGCGTTCCATTTTAAATAAATACACTCTAATGTGTAGTTGTAGCTGGAAACAGCAGTTGAAATACATATTGATTCTCAACGTATCTCTATCATCATCAACGTCGTAATATCTCTATAGTAATTTATATGCATGATTCGTGGTTGCCTTGATGTCTAACATACATTGACAATCATGCTAATGTACAAAACATGCATACCAATATAAAATCGGTACACAATCAACCAAAATGGCCATGTTCAAGCAACTGTCGTAGGTCATGTGACCACGTGACCTAGCTTTTGCTCGTTCTTTCTAGAAGCCTTTTCCTTTTGATGCTGGCATTTGCTAGAAGCCCTTTACTAGCACCTTCCACATCATTCATAGAATTATAACATTGAACATATATATATCATGAGTATCCTTAACAATAAAGATCATCACTTATTACAGCAATATCAAAAGTATTATCATTGGCCACTGATCTAATCAGCCATACGATAACGACAATTGGTAGCTGATGGCTTTTAATCATCCATCCCCTTTGAACAACCGAGCTTTTCAAGAATACCGTGAACCGAACCCAGAACCCATTGAATTATCTGACGACGAATCTCAAGCTACGAATCGACAACCGTTTATTATGGAAGGCATTGAACAAGAACAAAGACAAAGACAAGGACAAGGACAAGGACAAGGACAAGATATGAATACGGCTATTTTGACTGCATTGACCCAATTGCTCAAGAACCAGGAGAACCAGAGAGGCCCAATGTTTAGACCCAAGCTACGAGAACCGGATACTTACCATGGAACAAGAACCCCACACGCTGCTGA
>JNEU01000179.1:0-72310 GCA_000697475.1 Lichtheimia corymbifera B2541
CCTGAAAGCTTCACACAATATGCTCTTGGATACGCTGATCAATTTCGTTCTCATAAAGACCTCATGCTTCATTTGAAAATTGGGAATGGGAGGGTATAATGACTGGTTGACTACGACCGACGGAAATTCCGCATCCGTCCAAATTCATGAAATGCCATTTAGTATACATAATCTTGGGATTCCCTTTCTCGAACTTGAAACTTGGTAAGAAGGTTATCTGAGTCATGCTGATCAACTCCATTCATTTAAAAACCGTATGCTTCATTATGAATTGTACGGTCCGAATATAGGGTAGATGACGAATGGACGGAGTGGACGGTCCATGACTCCCAAGATTGCCCACCTCCATCGTGAAACTTGTATACAAGATGGTATCGACCAGGACGAGCAACGCTATTCTCATAAAGTCCTCATGCTTCACTAGTAGAATATAGAGAAACAGGTACCTTTATGTTTTACCTATGCCATAAGCATGATGGAGCTGTGTTCTCCTAATGGATTGTGTCGACTGCATTAACGGGAAATGGCATGTGGCGGTTACACATGCACGTTCTTGACAAGTTGCTGCACAAATGGATGGCGATGACTGCTTTTAGGAAGGCACACACGTAAGCAATATGCAATGATGAAGGTGTGTCAAGGTACGTGTATGGCAATAGTGGTTCCATAGCACATTTGGATGTAGGAGAAAGCTGAGCTGCATAAATCATTTTAATTTAAATGGTGATAGATATGCAAGCAGGATGGATGAAAGTAGTGTTTGAGATGAAGGAGGGAAAAAGTGATGGCATGGCCAATGATGGATAAATGCAGACGACGTGGGGTAGCAAAAGTGGTGCGCGCATGATCAATGAGGATTGATGAGGGATACAATGTTTATTTGGTTGGTTGGCTGGATTACGTTACTACCATGCCTATATTTCTGGTGCGCACGTACGTAGTAATTACCACTATAGTAATGCGTACACGCTATTTCCTTCTGGCTTGTAGACTATAGCTTAGATGGGATAAAGATGGTCAAGTTACGCTTATGTTCGGCTGCTCTGAAATTGAATTCATAGGCGCATCAGCTTGCTGGACAATGGATGCTATTTTGATTGAAATGAGCTGTTCAACATCAATGTGATTTTGTAAGATCTTTCTGACTCGCATTAATGCGCCAGAGACCATTCAAGCGAGGAAAACAGGAAGGAAGGATACACACACGAAGCGAAGATTCACTCTTAACAACAACATTATCAGTAGAACCACCCCCTATTCCTATCCCATCTTAATGGTCGTTTATAATGTAAAGTCATGATAAGATATCTTGCGAGCAAAGAAAGGAAGCGCTGCAAGCTGCTATTAAATTTACTCCAAGTACACAAGAATAGGTGGTATAGCTTTTTTGTCTTTTTACACTAGAGTGCTCCAGTCACTTTTTCATAATCCTTCAGCGTACACAGTCAATTTGCCTAATTTGATGGCGGATGCAAATGCTGTTTCCATGTCCACCTCTGTTTGTAACGGTAGCTTGTTGCCCGTGGTGCTGTCTTTGTATTGTAATGTCACTGGGAATCCTAATCGATCACGCACTTTGGTATGTAGCTGTTCCAGTGTACTGTGTGCAGGTACTTTGATGGCGAAAATATCGTCTTTGTGAGCAATCTTCAGCTTTACTGTGCCGGATGATTTGGTTGAGCGAGGTGTACTCATGGATGTGGTAGGTGTCACTATGACAGGTGCTGGTGATGGCTGTAAATGTTGTTGTTGTTGTTGTTGTTGCTGTAGAACACCCTCATCATCATCGGTGCCTGGTATTCCTAGTCGTGGATCTTGATCTACCTCCAAATCCCCTTCATGTATTCCAAAAAGCTGCATTTGCACCAGATTGCTCTCAGCCAAGTATCGAGGCAGATTTAATAGCTCTTCACAATATTTGTTGAGATCCCTTTGTCGATCAGCTAATGCCCATAACAGTATTAGTCTACCATCACGCATACCATTTGTAGTATTTCTTACCTGTGATATCATCATCCACTTGAGTCAAGGGACCTGGCATGTAGGGTAATATCCTCTCACGATCAGCTTTTCCTGCCTCTACCGGGTATTCATTGAGGAGGTTGATTTGAAAGTCGTAAAAGTCTATGTGTATTTGATATATGAGCACAATATAGAGTAACTCCTCAATCATTTACCTTCATATAAACGATATAATACACGATATCGATCGTTGCTGAGCCGAACATACACAATAAACCAATATTGATCACCCTCGAGAATATATGAATCAATGGTAGCAGCCACCACGATAGGTCGATCTGATCTACGTCTTGAATCATTGGATCGGGGACGATGTGGGCGTGTCTCTGATTTAGGTCCTGGATGATGATGATGGTGGTTATTGTTGGGATCGCTTATTGCAAGGTGCTCCATGCCATAGCTGTCGAGAATGGCATCATGGTGATTATGAGATGACGCCATACCGTGTTGTTGTTGTTGTTGTTGGGGATGAAATGGAATGCGTGATGCTGGTAATGACGAGCTATTGGAAGGAGATGGTGCTATATCGTGTCGTGATGTCAAAGAGATGCTGGATGCTTCATAGCCCTGTGTCATCTTTTTCCATTCCTCTACTCGTGGTATCATGGGTGACGCCTGCGTCAAGTTGGTGATAGGTTTCCCGGTTACAGCATCTCGTACTTCGACAAATGATACGGGGATCAGACCAGGCCCGCCTAGTCGTCCAATGGGTTTGGCCACGAACCATTCCTTATTAGATTGTGCAATGACAATGATCGGCTCTCCTGCTGTAGCATCAAGTTCATCGGATCTTTCAGCTTGGAAATCATATAATACAACGCCATACAATGGAGCCACTGCGGATGATGATGATGGTTTATGGTCGCCTATGACAACAGCGGATGATGAGATAAGATTCATTCATGCATTCTATATCTTTACCAAGAGCATAATGGCCATTCATTGGATCCATAAAGTCGGAATCAGCGGCTCTATTAGGACCTGCCACTGTCAATGTGCGTTCCGATTTGTCGAGAACTTGAAAGTAGCTGACAGGCACAAGGCCCTTGGAACTGGTTGCTGGATTACATGCTTCGAACCAGTGCGTATCGTTTTCTCGGTTGGTGACATGGAAAAAGTCGCCTCGTGAAAAAGACAACTCATGAGGACCTTGTGCTTGGTAATCGTACAGAGCTTTGATGATCTTTTTGGGCGTCGAGAGAACATGGGCAGGTGCATGAGTAGGTGTTGAGATTTTGTTCTTGACAAGAGAACGTCGTGCAGACCGTAAGTTTCGAGGAGGCCTGACTTTATCTTTTGAGTGAAGCATGGGATAGTTGCTTGATATAAGGGAAAAAAAAAGAAAAGGACAAGTAGGAGGTTGTGCAATACTTGTGTGTGCGCGCGGAATATCTCCTGTGACACAGAGCATTCTAGCCCGAGCGTTTATACTTTCTCTCTCGATTTGTACAAGACCGGATAAGTGGGTTGTGTAAGCGTGTGTGTGTAAACATAAGGAGACTCCTTTCTTCATTGAGCTGCTTGTATAATTGACAGCACATGTGTGTGTGTGTATTTATTCTCCTCCTTCTCCTTATCGCTTTATTCTCCTCCACACACCCCCACCCAATGAATGGGACATATAAATGATATGCCTTTGTTTCACATCACATCGTTGTTACCATTACAACGGTGGCTCTGTGTTATCATAAAATTGTGTTACCAGCTCATCCGTCATCAACTACTATTCATATCAAATGTGTGATGGTGCTTGAAAGAAAAAAAAATAATAACTCAGTAGTAGTAGTAGTAGCAGCACGCTGATCATGATAGTTTTCATTGTATACTACATATGATGATTGTCATTATGCTACAACAATGGTACATAATGATAATTGTTTCTTTTAATGCATGAATCATGACAAAGGAGAAGGAGGGGTAATAGTGTATCACAATGTCAGTCAACTAATAGGTAATACACACCTGGGAAATACCCTGCAGCAAAGTTTGCTCACGGGGGCCAGCGTCATTGGCTAGCAAAGGATGGGATATGAATAGATCGATAGGATCATTGCTGCCAGGTGACCCCATCGTCATGCAGCATTATATACAAAAGTGCTATGGGTAGGAGTGAGGGGCGTTATGTGTGTGTATGTGTGTGTGTGTTGGAGATAAAAAAGTGGAAGCTATCTACCATAATGCAAGTGGACAATATGCTGCTCTCACCTCCGACCTTTATTGCCAGTGAATTTTCAGTGAATGGACGTATCAAACAGCTCTCTCTCTCTTTTTTTTTTTCTTTTTCCTCTTGGTGCAAGCAATTATCCTCAATAGATACCAAGCACGCTGTGCGCTAATACATTTCCTATCCAAGCCCATTTTTTATTGATACCAAAATGCTACGGTCACCTACTGCTTCTGACGAGAACGATGAAGGACCCGGTAAATTATTGTTTGCTATGCCGCAGCACAAAAACCATGCCTTTCTCACGAAGAAGCTTGCATCCTTAGACAATGAATCAACCTCCACCGTACAATCGAATCCTCAACACCCGAATGCTCCTATACACCGGCTTTCGATTCCAGTAGCTATGCAACCAGTTGTAACCACGGCAACAAGAAGGCACCAACAGCAACCACAAGAACCAGTTGACTACTTGTCGTTAAGTGATGCACTTGAAGGAGGGGAGTCTGCCGACGATGAGGCGTCGTGTGACATTGCGGATTCCACGGATTCGTTGCTTGGCAGAGAGTCTCTTGAGCTTGCACTGAGCGATAATGACCAAGACGACGACGGGGTGGGTTCAGATACACTATTTCAACTATTGGGTGGGCAAAGAGATCTTGAGCAACGCATGAATGCGATCGAGGAAGCACAAGAGCAGTGCAGCACCTCTTCCCGTGACGAGCAGCAATTCAACATCCCCACTGTATTTCGTGTGATGTATATGGGAGCATGTTCAGAAAAGGACAAACGAATACTATTTAGAAAGCTGTCGAGAGCACTCTCCACACTCTTCCATGATTGTCCATCATTTTTCATTCGCAATCCACACATATTCAAGGAGAGGAAGCACCATCTTTTATTGATGAGTCTACTACCAGATGAGGAGGATGGAGAGGAGAACATTGTTGAGACCTGTGAAGACAATGGACTATCAATCATCGAAGCTGATTTTTCTTGGTCGACTGTGTCGGCGGAAAAGGACAAGCTCAATCATATGATCTCTCGTTATCTTTGTATCCAATGCGAATATGCCATTCAACAAGATCCTTGGTCATCATCATCCAACACTTCAAATCAACAAAATGAGAATTTCGACGGATTTTTGTACCCTGAGAGAACCCCCAATGGTATCGATCTTTGCATTTACTTTTACGATGGAAGTTCAGGTACCACGGGTGAGGATGATCAAGTGGAGGAAGACCTGATTATCTTGTGGCAGTTAAAGAAACTTGGTATCCCCATCATCCCTATCTTATCATCATCACCACCATCACCTGCAATGAGACGTGCTAGTATGCGATCACCCACTAGCCCTTTATTCAATACTCCTCTCCATCCTCGTCGATCAGTGGCAGATCGTCGAACACGATTAGCTGATATGCTGGCAAAATACAAGATTCGATGTATCGACATTGCTCTTTCCAGCTTGGATATTGGTCAACCTCCCTCTTTCCAAAGAAGAAATACCAACCATACTACCGCCACGCATCCAAACCTTGAAAGTCGTCTCGGTCGAGATTGGGCAATATCCAGTGTCACAGCACCTGCTCCTTACAACATTCTTACAGTTGACCAATTCTCAGCGCTCGATCCACAGGCTTTATTTTCAATCCTCAAACAATGTCGACAAAAAGCATTGAGAAAAGAGAAGCTCTTGCAACAAATTACTCGTTCACGTGATCCCACTGCTGCTGCTGCTACTACTACTCATTATCCATCATCTACTACGACAATGACGACCCACCAGCAGCCATCCCCACCATCATCCATGTCACCTGTGTATACTGTGTCAAAGCAAGAACCCACGCCTGATTCATCTAGCACTCAATCATCGTTTATTGCACCTCGTCACAACTTGTTTGGATTGATCATGGTTGTACTATGCACGGCGTTGTGTGTTTCATGGTATTATTCTTCATCATTGCGTCGGGAATCGGAAGTTTGGACAGCATCATTATCAGTCGCCAACAATGCATCGTCGTTTGTGATTGAGCTTCGTGGATCAAGTAATACGGATCAAGAAAAGGTTTATGAGTTTGCTGTCCCAGTATCATCCGCTTGTCTCGAATCATCTACGCCTGTGCCACTTGCAGATATCCAATTCATGCATCCACCACGCATTGATCTTGTACAACAACAATCACATTGCCAGTCAGATCCTCCTTCATCATCCCCGCAATCATCTCAGCTTCCTCCTCATCATCATTCGGCTCATTCACAACATGATGACTCTTATCATTGGGATCAATTACGGCGTACAGCTGCTTATTTCTTTGGTAGCCCTACCAAGATCATAAAGACTGTGTTTAATAGAGAGCAGCATTGATCCTTTTTACAACAATCAACCATCTTCGGCCCTTTTTTTCTTGTTCCTGTAACTTTCTTCTTCTTTGTTCTTGTACAATGGTTTCTTGTTCCTTTGTTTTGCTCCCTCACTCACTCACATACACACACGCACCACACACATCCCCTGAATTTAATATTGTACATATCGTACTCTCCCAACATCCTTCTTCCTCCTCTGTAGTTGATGCTTTTTACTTTTGCTTGCTTATATAAAGACCCTTCTTGCTTTTTCACATATTGTCGTACAATAAACACTATCCTGGAAACAAAGACCAGACATGATTTCATTGTCAAGGAGTGTGTGATGAATGAGCATTTAATTACAGCAGCACTGCATGAAATTTGGTACACCTTTGTTTCCCCCCCTTTCTTCCATGATACACGTCTATGAAACTCTCCCCTCTGAATGTCATTGCGTGGATTCACCCTGGATCAGCAACCACAATCCCATACCAAGCACCGCGATTACGCTTCGTGAGCGACACTAGTGTAGCTGTAGAATGGAATGGAGGAGGTATGACACCTTTGAAACCTTAAAGACGACGCGCGATTGAATGGAGACCCATTTCAAATAGGATCGACTCAAGACAGCAAGATCGAGTATGTCGAGTAAAAGACCTTTACAAGCATGCATCAAGGCTGATACAACATCATCCTATTACCAGGATTATCAGTGAAGCTTTTCGATATTCAAAGTGCCTACGCGCAGATCAGCAACCAATTAGCGAATGCTCTCGTGAGAACCATCAGTTAGTTGAAATGGCATTAGAAGGTAACATACGGCACAATGATGATATTAGGATGGGCCGCTCATTCATCTATGATAGGATATAACACAGCATGTATCTTTATGGCTGCGGGGTAAGTGCTCGTCATTGTGTTATTGGGGTATTCGAGAGAGGGCTAACAATGACCTTAGTGGTGCGGATAGTTCCAAGCTAAGGTGATTATCAGATCCAAGATATGCAGCAACAAATGATATACTCATCACGTGATTCCATCCTATCCAAAGGAAAGACATAATGCACCAGCTCATCAGTCGACTAGGCATTCAGCTGACAAAGATCAACACTGATCGTAAAAAGAAATCCATGACCGAGATACAAATGGAATATGCGTAAGTAGCAATACGGATATATATACACCTTAAGGCAACATCTGATGGATTTATACTATTGTGGTAGATATGTCGGGGTCGTCGACAATTGCTGCTATGATCTTCGAATGGGGAGCCGTATTGAAAGTATGAACTACGTGGTGGCTGTTTGAGCAAAGGAAACTCACATTTGCACTATGTTGTAGATGCAACCATGATGTCCAAAGGAATCGATCAGTGCATGAAACGCGTCAATCACGTCGACAAGATTTGGTCACGAGTCAAAGATGGAGCTTTGGTGCCTTTTGTATTGCAAATCCGATTGACAGACGAGGCACAATTCATGGGCCATTTATCCATTGTCGATTTACAACAACCCGAATTCCGACAACCACTCGTGTTACAACCAGCAGCCAGCATCTATTGCTCGTTTGAACAATTGAGTAAGCATTGTGATGTATTTTTTTCCAAAGCATGAATGATGGCTAATGACATAAAATACAGGATCCATTATCGAGCTAGTGACAACCAAGAAGCCTGCAGAGACGATGTCGGATATCGATAATTGCGTGCTTAGTCAGTTGCTCCTAGAGCACTTTTGCGGCTTTGGTCAAACTTTGGTGTATGCGCATTACAATGTAAGCGATCCTCTTCGTCGTCGCCGTTCTCTCCAAAACTTATCAAAGTGGATGTTCATTGCAGGAATCATTGCATTATGATTTGGATGAAGCGCTGGAGTCATTACGATTCTCTCAAGCACTTCAAATGGTGCGGTGCCTTGCAGTAAGCAACAAGCCAGATGTACGGGTCCACTATTATCGCAACATGATGAAGAAGTTTGCTCTTGAGCTTGACAAAAAGAAGGCAAGATACTTGTATGAATGTCAAGAAACCAAGCGCTAATCATCATACATATATATACTATGACAGGATGCTCATGATGCTCAGCTTGCCAAAACGATCATGGAATTGACCGACGCCCAAGAGCAACTGGAAATGCAACGCCAACAGATCCAAGAGCTGCAAAAAAAGTACAACCAGCTCCTTCAAGAAGAAGAGGATGATTTAGAATTTGTTTGGAGTGTACCAATGAAGAAGGTGAAGGTATGTCATTTACGAGAGTGAATATGTAGAGAGGCTCGAGCCATAACTTTATTTGTGTGTAGGACCAAAACGTACAGACCAATGACCAGCTAAAAACCATCAACGAGGAACCGATAAGCCTGACCCGATTACGCGAGATCTACGCATTGCGCAAGACTGCTACGTACGCTTGCGAGCTTGAAAGGCGTATCCTAGAACTCAAAGTGAAATATCGTCAAGGTATGTGTATAACATGGGTCGTATATTCCTTCCTAAACTTTAATCATGTTTCTTGGATACCTACATAGCTATTGCAATGCGTGGCAAAGACACTTTCAATGACGAGGTAAGATTGACCCACCAGGCATTTCACTCATATGTAAGTTATTAAATCACAAAAAAAGTCTAGCACATACCCTCCAGATGCAAGGGGTGATACTGTGAGAAGCAATAAGGAAACCAGATCTTTTGATGCATCATCTCGGCGTGCACAATTTGAAGCAAAGGGACCCAAGGTACTGCTACTTTTTACTGCGTGCTCCTCCTTTTTTCTCCGAACCTGTAATGACCAGATTTTGGTAGATCAAAGAGAGAGCTGATACTGCCAAGATATCGCGTCTTGAAGAAAGGATTGCAGACCTGGTAGCAGAAAAAGAGCATATGCAAAAAGAGGTATGGTAATTGCATGGATCGTGTAACGTGATGCATAAAAATTCATTTCTTTGTTCTTGCAGGTTGTCGAATCTACAAAAAAGGTCGGGACCTTGAATGGGAAACTCAAGCAGCTGAAAGTAAGTACTATATAATACCACATTCCTCCATCCTCGGTGAGATACTAATTGGGAAAGCATGATGTTACTTAGGGCGAGTTGAATGAATACAAACAACGGGCAAAGAATTACAAAGCACAAGCCGAGAAAGAAAAGGTATAAACTGGATTGTCGTTCAATTAGTCGACCCGTTCATAATCAGACTAATCCAGACTAATCCTTTTTGTATGTACCTGACACTGTCTCATAGCAACGATGGAAAGAGGAGGTGCGGTGGAATGAGGAACAATCAATCCAAATGCAGGAGGAGCGGAATCGAGTACGACACTATATGCAGGAATTACGAGTGCAAATCGCACAAGCCATGACAGGCGACTTTAACAAGGATCATCTGGATTCCGTTGCAAAGGCAGTCTCTCTTGATGAATCGATTTCTTTGAATTTGCCGCAAGTAATGGCACCAGACATCGCTGCAGAAATGATGGCACATGACGCGGATGATGATGATGTATTGATGGATCCTATCGACACCAACATGACACCAGCAACGTTGATACCACCCAAACAGCATTCATTCTCTATCAGCAGAGCTGCTCGTTCTTCCACATTTGATGAAATCGACAATGATATGCAACATCCTCAAACACAAACGCATGCACGGGTATCTGAGAAGGTCACATACGACAGTAAAAATCAAGCTGGCAGTAGCAGTAATGCTGATATTGTTCATGACCGAGGTTCCCTGAGAGGAGAAGCATTGCATCACCTGCAAGTAAAATATCCGCCCACGACCATCAAAAAGTCTCAGGTGCAAGCTAGCGGCAAATCAAGATTGCTAGGTGCTGTCGATGAAAATGAATCGTTCCAAGTGATGAAAGAAGACGCCCAGGATGACATGATTGGACAACCAAGGAAGCGGAAACAGCCGTTGCAAACCAGAAATACCAATACAGGAGATATGATATCGAAAGGGAAGCGTAAATTTGGAGACAAGAGTACATAGCAACAAGTAGGATGAATTAGACTTAGCTAGCCTCAAAGTGTTTAGTTTGACCCATCAATAAGATGTTTAAGATACACATTGTAGCCTTGACTGCTGCCGTTGAAATGCTAGGATCACATCACACATAACGATAAATGGATTGGAATGCCATATCCTTTCTCACGTCTTCTTTTTCCCTTTTCTTTGTTCTCATTCCTGCATATGTTGTCCTCATTTGCTTTCCCTGATCCCCCCACAAGGGCTGCCAAAGCAGCGCTCAAGAAAAAGACAAGAGAGGATGATCCGGCTTTACACAGCTTAACTGACTTGGTCAATCGATTGGGTGCTCAGTTGGACAAGTTGGAAAGCATCAGCACAGTCGAAGAGGAACCACACGAAGAAGAAGGAAAGCGGGATGATTCAGCATCCAATTACAAGCCTACCAATGCTATGACACCTCATGAACAACACCCCGTGGACCCTTTTTCTATGGAGGTACTTGAATCATACGAAAAGCTTTTGCAACAAGAGCCCCTTTTGCATAAGCAGCATCATTGCTGCTGCTGTTCTTCAGCAACAGCACCAGGCACTGTAACAGCTGCACCAGGTATCCCATGGCCATTGCCCCAACAACCATGCCGTGAGTTATCCACAGATGAAGATCCTTTACAAGCAGCATACACGCACTGGTGTACTTTGATGCGATGTCTCCCATTAATGGCCCCTTCAGCACAGACCCACGTACGCGTTATTGGGTTATATGCGATGCGACAGCTTCTTCAAGCTATGGATACCCGTCGATGCACTTCAACAGCAACTCTTGCCAGTAACGGACAAAAAACCACCACACGATGTACGACGACTTGTTCAGCATCAGTTGCGTCACCAAGACAAACCTATAATACCAACACGAGTGCCACTATCCAAGCGGCTAATAATAATAATGGACCACAGGCTACATCCTTGACCCTGGCTCCTCTCTCCTCATCCTCTCTCCTCAAAAACTCCTCTAGTTGCCTAAATATCTATGCTCACACCGACGCAACGCGTAAGAAGGCGGATGCATGGATCCCTCATATCAGGGATCAAAGAACAACAACACCATCCTCTATCCCATCATCACCTCCTCCACCAGCGCCACAACCATCCTCAGCATCACCCATGCACCCTTATTACTCTTCTACTACCCCATCCAATGTCACTTCATCTTCCTTCTCCTCCTCCAATGATCATCCTCATCGTCGTCATGCCAAATTTCGAAAATGGTTTTTTAAGCGAAATAATCGTGTAGCACCCCAAAGCTTCTAGTAGTAACTAAACCTCTTCTTTCTTCATATCCTTTTTGTACCCTTTTGCTACAATAAAGATCTCTGTCGATTGTTTCCTTGATGCGTCTGGTTTTTCCTGCTTGACGAGTCTAAACCGTGCCTTAAGCTTTTTCCGAAAGTGAACCTCGTCGCCACCCATGAGTAGCTACTCCACCATGCCCAATGAATAAACGTGCACCATCATTTACGTTGCCATGCCAATCATACCTTGGTTACCATTGAGCCGTTTTGAGCAAGTACTGTTTCAGCGAATGCAAATACTGCTTCACAAAGTTCCTATGCGTGTGTGTGAGTGTATGGGTTGGGGTGAAGAGAGAGAGAGATATAGGAGTTATTACCATGGATCTTGCATGATCTGCTGTATGATTACCCGAGAAGCTTGGAGCCATATCTGAGCATACGAGATCCACTGGTCGTCCTTCAAGCGCATCCATGATGGTCTTTTGTATTGATGGCTTTGTAAAGTCGCCTTGTATCAAATGTGCATTTGGAATAGGTTCAATGGGAAGTAAATCCACACCAATCACTGAGGCACCTTTGTTAACAGCTACTTGAGTGAATCCACCAGGTGCAGCACCAACATCCACCACGACACTCCCTCGTTTTATCAGTTTATACTTTTGATCAAGTTGGATAAGCTTGAATGCACTTCTTGCTCGGAATTGATTGGATTTGGCAGCCTTCACATATGGATCGCGTGCCTGTCGCTGAAGCCAAGCTTTGGAAGAATACCATGCACGCTGCATATTTGTATACGAAATGGAAAGAAAAGCTCTGTTTCAACACAAGGCCGTGCTTTCAAATAACATTTGTTAATTCCGCTGCTGCTACGTCCTGCTCTTTCTTTTTACTATTACTATTACTCCTTTACCATGGACGACTCGACAACATTAGGAAAGGTAGGTTGGCATTCCTTGCTCTTGGATCGACCACACGCAGATGCAGCGGTTGCCTTTATGAGATGGGCGACCTAATGGCAATTGCAGCGGGTTGTTTCTTTTTAAGCAAGTGTCCTTGCACTTTTTTATTATATGCACTCCCGATCCTACTCTTCTTTTTTTCTTTCTTTGTCTTTTTCTCTCTCTCGCTCTCTCTTTCACTTGCTCCTATGGGAATACTACCAGCACGTATCGGATGATATGGAGGATGCCATTGATGACGAAGACGAGTTTTCACTACCTCGCAACGCTGAGATCACTGGTTACATTGATTACGACAAGACACACCGTGTATCCATGGAAACGCATATTCCAGCATCCAATGTCGGCTACAGATTATTGCAAAAGATGGGATGGCGTGAGGGTCAAGGGCTTGGATCCACCGGTCAAGGTATGGCATATTTACATATCATGTATCAACATGTCAACCCCTTTTGACATTTGATGAATAGGTCGGGTTGATCCTGTACGAATTGATGTAAAGGAAGATGTCATTGGAATTGGCAAAGCTCAAGAGGAACAAGCATATCACGTGTCATCCACTGCCAAACGCAAAGCTCTCGGCAGCGAAAAGCAATTGGAGGAAACTGCTGAAGAACGACAACAGCGTGAAAGCAAAGCTGAGAAACAACAATTGATTGCTGAGGAGTTGAAGCAAGTCAAACGCGCCTTTTATTGTGAGCTTTGTGACAAGCAATACAGCAAGATTGCCGAATATGAGCAGCATCTTCAGAGCTATGATCATCATCACAAAAAGGTACGTGGGAATAGATATGGGATATCAAATCGATTCATGTCTAATGGTTGCCACAGAGATTCAAAGATATGAAGGAATCGACCCGGAAATCTGGATTTGCACGATCAGAACAAGATAAACGACGAGAACGTGAGAGAAAGAGAGAAGAACGAGAATTGAAACGGATGCACGAAGCAATGCTACAACGAGCTGGTGGTGGAAAGGCATCAACAACCCATGATACAACAACGACTCGAACCAGCAACACAAGTAGTGGAGGAGGAGGATGGGTGACAAATGTACCGCAGTCAACAAGTGGAGGTGGATGGGCAGCCGTGAATGATCAGCCTACAAGTACTAGTGACAATGGCAGCCATAATAAGAGCAGTACTAGTAGTAGTAATAGTGGTGGTGGCGGATGGAGTAGTGTATCTGAATCAACCACGACAACGACACCATCTACCTCGTCAATCAAGGAACCTCGAAAGTTTACATTAGATGCCCCTAAAAAGAAACCTGCTGGATTTAGATTTGGCTTCAATAAAAAGTGAATCGATAAATGCACACAATCTCCGCCTTCTTGAAAGAAAAAAAAGCCTTGGTAATCATTACCCCAGACTTAACTTTTTGTCTCGCTCTGTTTTTTTCCCACTGTTCTTTATTCATATGAAATCCATCTACACAGTTAGATCGAGCATGCTACTGCTGCTCGTGCTGACTATGTGGATAGCAGCTGTACTATGTCAGTCACCTTCGAATCCAGCGTTCTGGGAACTCCCAAGACGATACAACGTTTCCGGACCAACAGAAGATCGTAACAGCCACGAACGTGTCGCTGTCTCGCAAGATTTCCAAACGATTTATGCAGGCAGCGATGAGCATCAGCCAACACGAGTATGCATTTATTGTTCATTGGTGACAAAAAAGCTAATAGATAAACGTATATAGCGTATCTTGTTCTATTATTCGACTTGTTGCAACTCGACCAACACGACGTTTGAACAGCTTCAGCGGCTTAACGGCAACAACTTGCGTTTTCCTTCTATTCAGAACCGAGGGGTGATGGCTCTTGTCGACCGAGGGAATTGTAGCTGGTCCGAGAAACTCTCAATGGCCACTCATTTATCAGCAACCAACGGCATCAACTTGACAGCTCTTATGGTCACCGATAATCAATCATATGCAGATGCAGATTATCAATTACATACACCACAAACGATCAATCAAGAGAGCCGGTATTCAACACCACTTCCAAATGAACGCAACATTTCATTTATGGAGGACAATGATTTACGAGACGGATCGTCATTGTTATCGTTCCCCGTCTATTTCGGCCCTTTCAAATACGGCTCTGATATGCAAGAATCTATCATCAATGTCAACAGCAACAACATGAATGATTCGGTTCGCGTGTTTTGGGATGTTGTAGCGTATCTCGCTCCCTTAACGGTACAAGAACGCAATGGACCAGTATTCACTCGTGGGTACCTATCCTACATAATCGCATTGGCTGCGGTGTTTCTCGTTGGTAAGCATCTCACCCATTGCCCAATAAGAAGGTCTACTAATGCAACAACAACAACAGCCTTGTTTGCAGGTGTCATCTTTTTACGCTGGTGGCGTGTGCGACAATTACGAGAACAAATGGATTATGAGACACAGCTCAATGCACATGCTTATAATATGCAAATGCGAATGCAAGCCAAGCCCTTACCTGTTGATGTGGTGAATGCATTACCCATAACGCGATATACACCGGGTCAAATCAAGAATGGCAGCTGTGCAATTTGCTTGGATGATTTTGAGGAAGGAGAAACTGATATCCGCATCTTGGGGTGTGGTCATGGATTTTGTGTATTATGCATTGGTAAGTGTGTGGGGGATGTGTCACACAAAAAGAGGTCGACTCACCTAATTGGATTGCAGACCCATGGCTCACACAAAAATCTACCTTGTGTCCTATTTGCAAATACGATTGCATGCCACCCGATCGAGTATGCAATGATGGTAACCGTGATCAACATGGAGAATCATCACATGCTGCCGCTGCTGCTGCTGCTACTGCTGGGGCTGAGACCAATAATTTGCTTCGTGGCGAGAATCATGATTCATCGGTGGAATTACAACAAATCGTTGTTACTCATCCAACTGAACAACATCAGCATCCGGTAGAGCCATCACCACCAGCCGATAACAACAACAACAACAACAACAACAACAGTACATTGACAACTACTAATTGCATCGAACAATCATCAACCAGTCAATGTGATAATGATGATGAGTCATCGATTCATAAAGACACCCCAACAGAAAACAACAGCAATCATAATCGCCATTCATGATGGATGCACCTATACCTTTGTTCACAGTCATTATTGTCGCTATAGATATTCTTATTTGTACTATTTTTACTTTTATTAAAACGTCTAATGTATATT
This sequence comes from Lichtheimia corymbifera B2541, assembly GCA_000697475.1. Taxonomy (NCBI): domain Eukaryota; kingdom Fungi; phylum Mucoromycota; class Mucoromycetes; order Mucorales; family Lichtheimiaceae; genus Lichtheimia; species Lichtheimia corymbifera. Next base: position 15,949 of record JNEU01000179.1, read on the forward strand.
CTTTTTCATTCATAAAATAGTCATACAAGTGGTTGCTTTCCGATAGCGAGTTTCAGGGGTCGATGTGGTCTTCATTATCATCATCAAGAAGATGGGGGAAATCATGCATCATGCTGTACTCCCTTCCAGTGACTGCAGATTTAAGCAGGCACCTCCATTGTCATCAGTGTTGTCAAATCCTCCTCGTTCCGCTCGTCTTTAAACTTTCTGCATATGAATGTCGCCGCTCAGTTCAGGAAGGCAATCGCACGACGCTTGGCACACATCAGCTCATGTTCAGAGGCTGAAGTCCTTGCAGCACTCGGCACACCAAAGACGTCACTGATGCACCAATTCAATATACCACTTCCTCGAGTTTTTCCAAAGGATCGCCTTCCCGATGCTCGCGATCTCGCAGACAAGGTTCATTTTCATTTCTCTCTTTTGTATATAGAGACACTGAACGTGTACATATATTATAGTTTGGTTCATGTGATCCACTTATCGCAGACGTATCTGCTACTGGCAAGTTCCTCAACTTTGGTGTGCGAAGGACCGAGTACATCAAGCAAACATTACAGCAGGTGTATCAGGAGAAGTCGAGCTATGGATGTCATACCCAGAACGTACCACAGACCGTGGTGATCGATTACAGCTCGCCCAACATTGCAAAACCTTTCCATGCGGGTCATTTACGGAGCACCATCATTGGCAACTTTGTCAAACGTATCAATGAAGCCATGGGTCATCGAACGATTGGCATCAATTATCTTGGTGATTGGGGAAAACAATATGGTAAGAGCAAATGTTGCTGTTGTGCTTTAATATTCATTGATGATGATGATGATGATCCTAGGCTTGTTGAGTGTCGGATTTGAAAAGTACGGCAACGAGGAGGAACTACAAAAGGATCCAATCCATCACCTCTTTCAAGTATATGTTCGCATCAACAGTGAAAAGGATGAGCTCGTCGAACAACAAGCGAATGCTTACTTTAAGCGGATGGAAGAAGGTGAGTTACTTTATCCATGATCTATATATATACCAACATGTTGCTGATTTGAGTATTTATCCATGTAGGTGATCCTCAGGCATTGGCACAATGGAGACGATTACGTGAGCTGAGTATACAGAGCTATGGTCCAACTTATCAGCGACTCGGCATTGAATTTGATCGATACTCGGGTGAATCGGAGGCCGAGCCCTATCTCGATCGAGTTTACGACATGCTTCAACAACGTGATTTGATTACCGTGGATACTGAAACAGGCGCATGGTGTGTGGACCTTGAGGAGGAAAATCTTGGTCGGCCCATTGTACGACGAGCGGATGGAACAACACTCTATCTGACACGTGACTTGGCTATTATGCTACAACGAATGGAGCAGTATAACTTTGATACCGGCATCTATGTGATTGGTAACGACCAAGGCCACTATCTTCAACGTCTTTTCTGCATTGCACAAAAACTTGATATTGCCAGCCAGTTGAAACACGTCTCGTTTGGCAAGGTCAATGGTATGTCGACTCGCAAAGGCACTGTGGTGTTCTTGGACGACATTTTGAATATGGCTCAGGAACAAATGGAAAAGAACATGCGTGAATCCGGCAAATACGACGAGCTTATGGAGACTGGCGTGGAAAAAGGCAATGAGCGTTTATTGGGTTCAGAAGCAGTGGATACAGTAGCTGATCAATTGGGTGCCTCGGCCGTGATTGTGCAAGATTTGGCTTCTCGACGCGTCTTGAATTATGACTTTTCATATGATCGTATGACAACTGCTCGCGGTTATACCGGTGTATTTTTACAATACACACATGCAAGGATTTGTGGGTAAGTAAGAGCAGATGGATAAATGTATTGTGCGCGAGTTAACATGTCTTTATTCTAGAATTGAAAGGAGGACGGGTGTACCTATCACATCGGATTGCGATTTCTCATTGCTCAATGAAAAGGAAGCCTTTGAGCTTAGTGTGCTCATTTCTCAATATCCAGACATTGTGGAATTATCATGGAGACAACTCGAACCTTGTACGCTGGTGCAATATCTTTTCAAACTCGCTCATTCTGCCAGTCAAGCCAATGCCAAGCTTCGTATCAAGGATATGGATCCCAAGTTAGCTGAAGCCCGTATGCTTCTTCTTTGGAGTGCAAAGACAACCCTTGCTAATGGATTGAGATTGATCGGTGTCGAGCCTTTGGAACGCATGTAGTAGTGTAGCAAAATGTATTATAGCTTTTAATTGAATGAAAATGATAGCAAAAAGAAAACAAGGAACAATGATTTGCAATAATGAGATATCATGGAGTGGTTGTACTATGTTAATGTCGGATGGCTTCTCGCTTTCGTTTCCGCTTGCATTTATGACACATACACGTGCCATCACTGAGATCAGTCTCGGATTCCGTTGAGCTGACATTGGAAGAAGAGGAACTGCTACTACTACTTGAGCTGCTGCTACTGCTGCTGCTAGAGCTGCTACTTGGAGGAATTCGAGGAACGTATTGTAAAGTCTGCAATCGCTTGGCAACGCTATCATATTGTTCAGGGTAAAGCTTTCCCAATTCCTGGATCTTGTTATATAACTTGGCACCAAGCTTAGGTCGACTATGGCGTGTGTTGAGATAAACATATTCGGCGTTGGTGGGAGAACAAAAGTTTTGAGTCACTGCAATGGTCATATCTACAGAGATTGTTAGCTACAAAGCAAAAGGTATGTTCGTTTTCTACCACGACTTACCCAAATTCATAACCACATGTGCCCAACCGCCAGGTACAAAGATGGTCTCTCCCGGTCGTTGTAATACTTGAACCATACCCAAACGTTCACCCAAGGTTCGAGTATCATTAGGATCATCTCGTACTTGAAACTTTGGAAAGACAGTGCTGAACCAGGACACGGCTTCATGATCGTATGGCTTCATAGGCGGATCGATAATGTGTTTGGGAGTATGGGGTGGAAAGAGCGCCCAACGCTTATGACCTTTAAGCAATGCATTCCATGCTGATGTTCCCAAAGGATCGGTATGAATTCTACCTTGTCCCTGTTAATCCTTCTGCCGATATTGCAATGTCCATTTTCCTAGTGGATATTTACCCAGTACCGCTTCTTCCACCACCAATCACTAGCCATCGATAAGGAGGTCGACGACGTTCACCAGTCAGACGAAATAGATCATCCTCGAAATAACTTGGCACGGTATAATCATCAAGCAACGTATTGGGTTGATCCGATTTTTTGCTGCTGCTGCTCTTGGATTTCCGAGATCGTCGTCGGTCTTTGTAGAATCCACTGTCAAAGATGTAAAGCGGTGAATCGTCCTCTTGGCCTTCTTTGTTGCTGTAGTGAAGGAAATGCTTCATCTTTAAATAAACATTGTTGTCATCGTCATCCTCGCCAATCTTGAAGAGATGTGATCCATAACGTTCCTTGAGATACTATACACCTATTATTAGTATCATACCTTCACTTTTTTCCCTTCAACCTGCTTTACCTTTTCAGTCCAATACTTTTGTGCAGGCCATTCATCGGTCAAATGAGTGATAACAACTGGCAAGTTGGGTTCCTCGTACTTTGCAATAAACTCTTCCTTGCTGGTCGATCGGTAGTCGATCCGAGGAGTAACGTCAACGTAGGGGTTGATCCAGTAATCTTGCTTGCAGAATCGCCATTTCGACCATTGGAACAGATCCAGTTCTTTAAACTGATTGAGTTAAAGTTGTTTTCAGGACAAGTATAACTTGCTTTTACCTGAGCGTGCTTTCGTTTTAGCTCGGTGGATCTTGCGATCGTAGCGATGACCTTTTGATTCCTTGTATTTGGTCCTCTTTCTGGGTGACTGACTACGGTCACTATCTCGTTTGGATGGCATTGGGGAAGGGGAAGCGGTAGAGAAAGGAACCAACCAAGCAACGACCTTGTTGTATTGGCAGAAATGCAAAGAAAGAAAAATAGAATATCAGGCCATCTCCACGGCATTCCATTTTTGGTGCAAGTCCGACCACAGCAGTAAATGCTCGCATTGAGTATCGGCAAAACAAGTGCGTTTATATAATGATCAAACAAATGATATACATTTCATGCAAGAATCAGGCTATGTACAAATGATATTGAAAGATAAAGAGCTATCATCTTCACTTTGATGTTTCAATCAGATCTCGTAACAAGTCTTGCTCGTGTAGCTTCTCGAAAAATAGACGCATAAATGGCATATAATCATGCTTTCTTCGTGTGTTTTCCAGCTAAGCAATTGACAATCCCGTTAGCAGTGATATATAAATACAAAGTCCTGTATATACACATACCCTAATCCTTGCAAGCTCTTCTGCTGCTGCAATCTGTGTTTCATTTGGTGCATCGCTCTCTGTCAATTGTATCCGTTCCTTCTCCAGCTGATCTTTCAATCCTTCCAGTTTGCGAATAATAACAGGGCGCAAGTGAGCATCGATCAATTCGTCAGCGGACATATGTGATGAGTTAAATAAAAGAGATCTTGTGTCAATGGTTGTGTCTTGTTGTGCAGTCAACTCGGCCAGCTGGGTCTCGATTTTCTTCTTGATGGTGTTGTAAGGCTTCAATATGTCGCCGTTCGATTTCACCCAAGCTCCGGGTACAATAGACATCAAGCTAAACATATCCTGCTTCCTATAAACGTATCAAATGTGAATCACCATTGAATAAAACAAGTAGGGAGCATTCCACTTACTCCATGCGTTGGCGAAGATAGGGTCGTAATGTGTCGATCCAACTCGATGATTCTGCAGGTGCCACCTTGCAAGGAAACTTGTTCATGCCATCGAGCTCCCAAATATATCCATCCAAGTATATATATGACACGTAGTGATATGCGTCTTCCTCGGTCAACTTTCGTTTGCCCTTCTTTCCTTTGCGTGCTTTTGAGGAAGGTGCTTCAGCTTCAGCTCTGGCTTGTGCACTTGATAAAAAAAAAAGGTATAATGTGAGCCAATGACACTGTGGCTATTGTAACCTACTTACTCTGCAAAGCTATTGTGCGTTTCCCGGAGCAAGGAGTCGTTTCCAAGGGCATTTCCACGTAACTATGATAGTTGACAACATTCCATTTAGTCAATCCAACATCAACAGCAACGTCCGTGTTATACTTACCACTGGATCAACATCTCCAAGGACGGTTTTGAGGTTAGACAAATGCTCTCCAATGTCGACTTGACTGTCAATGTTGAATAAGATGCCTAGTAGAGCCAATGTTGCACATATGTTGGTGACAATCTATAGCGAGTGAAAGCACTTAGAATGGATCAAACGATATCATATCACAAGCTTACCTGGCAAGAAAAGAATACATTGGCAGCATCCTTTTTATCTTCATCGCTTTGGATAGGTGCTGGGAGGTCGTCTTCATATGGATGTGCGAAGATCAAGCCATATATGTTCCCACTGATAGAGACGAAGCTGGGCGTCAGGGTTCAAAGTACTCATACAGCCCGACACGATACATACTCTGTCAACATGTCAAGATCGTACACCTCTTCGACAGCTATACTTGTTGCACCGTACGTGTGTGCCATCTCGGTGAAAATGGCTGTGTCATGAAGAAACAAGGTTGTATAAGGAAAAGGGCCCGGTATTGGAAGGTAATCGTGGTTATACCTGGCTCTGATTCAACTAGACACCAAGGGAGCTCATCTTGACGTTTGCGTTTTAAAGATTGTGGGTGGTCGTCGTTGGTCATTCGACAGGTATACAGGTGGAAGGAACACTGAAAATCCAAGCGCGTATGTAAGCCCAGCAGGCTGCATTTCTTATTACGGTCACAGACAACCTTACAGCTCTGTAATAGTCATCCAAATTGTTGTTGTTGTCACAGCGATCACCCATTCTATCCTTCACTTTATCCAACTGCCATTCAATAACGCGATAATAATAGTGTATCTTTTGCTTTTCCATTTGAGAATGATACTCTTCTTCACTGACCAACAATGGGCTTCTTCCCAAATAAACAATGTTTTGCATGTAATTTAAGGAGAGGGTGGTGAATGAAGCTGTACAATGAATGTAATGGATGGGTCATTATTGTGTGTGATGGGGTGTGGGAGAGCATACAGCAGAATCAAGAAGATTTCAGGCACATTGGTACACGAACGCGTATTCCGCGTGAGGAGGAACCCTAATTTCTCGTGTGGCATCAAGCTCTCTTTTCCTTGTTCCCCTTCAACTTAGACAACATATTATATCACATACTCTCTCTTTCCAATGACACAACAACCTCCACGAAAACGAATACACTTGGACGACAATGCAATAGACAACGACATAGAAGCTACTGAATCACAACCCCAAAGTCAAAGGGAACCATCAGCGTCAACTGATAGTGGCGACAGCTCCCAACAGCAGCAACAGCCCACAAATCGATCAACGCCACGACCATCCTCGTTACGATCCTCAACACAACCAACACAATCCACCGACAATCGCCACGTCTCGTTTGCGCCCGGGACCAATCAAGAACCTGACGAACCAACAGAACGCAAGCCTCGACTTGTCATTACCAAAATGGTCCTCAACAACTTCAAATCTTATGCTGGACGACAAGTTATTGGCCCTTTTCAAAAGGTTAGATCATATTCTTTCTTCCTCGGCAAGGAGATGTTGATATATTGATATATATTTATTCTAGTCCTTTAGTGCAAGTATGTTCATGCAAGCGTGTTGTAGATATATGTATAGGTCGTGTTTGATACTAACAAATGTCACTAGTTGTGGGTCCCAATGGTTCTGGCAAGTCGAATGTGATCGATGCTCTCCTCTTTGTATTCGGTTATCGAGCCAACAAGATGCGTCAAGGCAAGCTATCGGAGCTCATCCACAACTCTGCCAAACATCCCAATTGCAATTCATGTTCGGTGGAGGTTCATTTTCAGATGATCATTGATGGCGTAAGTACACAGGAAACCTACCCCTCCCCCAGGCATATCGAGCAAAGGGAATTGACTCGTGAATGGATAGAATACACCAAAAGAGTTTGAAAAGGTGCCCAATTCACGATTGGTGGTCTCTCGACAAGCTTATCGCAACAACACCAGCAAGTACTTTATCAACGACAAAACCAGTAGCTATACCGAAGTGACAACACTGTTGCGGGAAAGAGGCATTGATTTGGATCATAAGCGATTCTTGATTTTACAAGTATGTGTGGACAATGCCACGGTGTAATGGATATCAGCTCACAAGGGGCGTGATTAGGGCGAAGTCGAGTCAATCGCATTGATGAAACCAAAAGCGAAGGATGACAGTGATGATGGCTTGCTCGAATACCTCGAAGATATCATTGGAACATCAAAATACAAGGAGCCAATCGAAGATGCAACCAATCGACTCGAGACTATCAATGAGGAACGCACTGAAAAGTTGAATCGTGCACGCTATGTTGGCAAAGAAAAGGACAATCTCGAGGTGGGTTCTAATGAACATAACACGAGGGGGGTCATTATGGACTAACAATTTCTCTTTTACAGAGCAAGAAACGTGAGGCAGAGAACTTTTTGGAGAGTGAGAATGATCTTGCGAGGAGGAAGAATGAGCTCTATCAGATATACACGTATGAAGCAAGGGTCAATGTGCAAACGGCACAAAAGGCGGTGGTAAGTATGAATGATGACTCTATCATGCTTGTATGGATCAACTCACCCGACTGTCGACCATAGGTGGAACTCCGAGAAAAGTTGGAACAAGAGACTGCAAACCACGCTGATTATGAGAAGGAAGTAAAAGAGATGGAGAAGCTACACAAGGATGCGTACAAAGAATACGAGGTAAGGCTTGATAGTGTTTCGTTTTTTATCATGATTGCTAATTGCTGTTTTCCTACTAATAATAGGCTTTGGATAAAGAGACCAATGCTATTCTGAAACGCCATGCAAAGTTTGAAAAGGAGGACGTCCAGTTACGTGAACGTAAGCAGCATCTGGAAAAGAAGTTGGAGAAAGCTCAAGAAACATTGGAAAAGGTACGTGTTTGCTCAAAGTGATGCATACATGACAACTGACAGCGATATTATGAATAGGATCGCAAAGATCGAGCTCAAGCACGTGATGATATCAAGAAACACGGTGATGATCTCAACAAGCGGAAGAAGGACCTGAAGGAACTTGAGAAGCAGCTAAAGGAGGAGGAGAAAAAGCTGGAGGAGATCAATGCCGAGCTGAAGGGGAATACGGATATCTACATGGCAGAGATTGAGGAGCTCAAGAAACAGCTTGCACCATGGACTGAAAAGATCAACGACAAAAAGAAGAATATCGATGTGCGCAAGTCTGAACAGGAGCTGCTGGCAGAGAAATTGACGTCAGGCAAAAAGGCTGTTGAGCATGCTGAAAAACAACTCGGACGTATCAAGGAGCAAAAAAAGTCCAAGGCATGTATCATCCATGTATATGATAGCGTTGTACTAATGGAAATGTATAATAGGAAGGTGAACTTAAATCACTGCCAAAGGAGGTCAAGATGCTTGAAAAAGAAATTGAGGAATTGAAAACAAAGAGCAAGGCAAGTAAGACCTTTGGTTTTGTGTATGGCTATATATCTAAACGATTGGATTCCATTGTAGGAGCTGGAGGAAAGGGAACGAACTCAGAGGCAACAAGTCAGTATCGCTCGACAAAAAGCGGATGAAGCACAATCCTCGTTGATGCAATCCCAGAACCGGGGCAAGGTGCTGGATAGCTTACTTCATATGCGAGATGCTGGTCGTATCAATGGTATCTATGTAAGTCGCCTCATGATAGATTTCTGTTATTGTATATGCGTAAATAACACTTTGTATATGTAGGATCGCCTTGGGAACCTTGGTGTGATTGATGACAAGTATGACATTGCGGTCTCAACAGCATGCCCCGCCTTGGACAATATTGTGGTGGAAACAGTGGAATCTGGCCAAGCATGTATCGAATATTTGCGCAAAAATAACCTTGGCCGTGGTGTGTTTACTGTCTTGGATAAGCTGAAGAATCAACGCATGGACCCCATTGAAACGCCTGAGGATGTACCTCGATTGTTTGATCTTATCCGAGCCAAAGACGACAAATTTCTCCCTGCCTTTTACAGCATCATGCAAGATACCCTAGTGGCGAATGATATGAGACAAGCCAACCGCATCGCCTATGGAGAAAAACGCTGGCGCGTAGTGACACTTGATGGCAAATTGATTGAAAAGTCTGGTGCCATGTCAGGTGGTGGTAATCGTCCTTTACGAGGTGCCATGGATTCACGCTTCAGAGACACAGGTGTTACAGCAGCCACAGTAGCGGAATTGCAGCGTGAGCAAGACAAGCTTGAAGAAGAACTTCGGGATATCATGGAGCAAAAGCGTGCATGTGAGCTTTCACTGCGTTCTAAGAATGATGCTCTTCCACGTAAACAACTCGCTATTGAGAAGCTTGAAATGGACATGGTTAGCTTGGAGCAACAGCTTGCTGATGAAGAATCACATCTTGTGACACTAAAGTAAGTTGGCACTTTTTTTTGGACCGGGGCAATAATATCAAAAGTACTCATTTGACTTTCCATTTATAGGACAAGAGTGGAACCAAGCCCTGAGGATGTCAAACGGCACGACGAGATTGCAGGCGAGATTGAAACACTCAAGCAAGAAATGGAAGAGTTGAAGGAAAAGACGGTTGAGATTGAAGAGAGCATCAAGTCATTGCAAGAAGATATCATGGATGCAGGCGGCATGGATTTACGTCTACAAAAGGTCGTTGTCGATGATGTGACCAAACGTATCAACAATCTCAACAACAAGATCACCAAAGCAATGGTTAGCAAAGCCAAAGCTGAAAAGGACGTCATTCGACTTGAATCCAGCATTGTGAACACCGACAATGAATGCGAGAAAATCAAGGCCCAAGTGCATGAGCTTGACGAGGATGTTAAGGAGAAAGCCAAAGAAGCTGCAGCTATAATGAAAGAAGCCGATGAATCAAAAAAGGTAAGGGATGATTGATTGCACGTGAATGATATCGACCTGTTTCTCACACCATGCATATAATCAGCGCATGCAAGAGAAGAAAGCCGAAGCGGACAAGCTGAAAAAGGACTTGGATGAAAAGACCAGCAAGATCAACGCCTTGAGAAAGTCCCAAGTTGAAATCAAGAACAAGATGGAGGATTACCAACGTAGTCTACTGGACAACCAGCGAAAGGCATCTCATTGGCAAGACCAAAGATCAAGATTATCATTGCATAATTACAAGTACGACATGGACGATGATGATGACCTATGACTTGTTAGCTTACAGTGCACGTTCCTTAGGATGAATGCTCGTGAACCTGACCTGGAAGTATATGATGATGAAGCGATTGAACAACAACTCCTAAAATCGACACAAGCGATCAAAGCAGAAATTGCCGAGTTGGAAGGTAACAATGAGGACCCATTATCTTATGACGTATGTTGATTGTTTGTTTTGTATGTGTGTAGCCTTTGTACAAAGCGCCCAACCCAATCTTTCAGTATTGGAAGAATATCGCCGCCGAGAAGCTGAATACAATGAGCGGGTGGATGACTTGAATGCAATTACGAGGAAACGTGATGATGTCAAGAGCGAAGTTGAACGACTACGCAAACAACGTCTCGATGAATTCATGCATGGCTTCAATATTATTTCTCAAAAGCTCAAAGAAATGTACCAGGTACCGAGTTTGTTTGGTTGGGGGGGAGTGGTTGGGGGAGAGGTAGCATTGCATGGCAACACATTGTGTAACTGATGTAACCATTGCTTACGAGATGTAGATGATCACCATGGGCGGCAATGCAGAGCTTGAGCTAGTCGATAGTTTGGACCCATTTTCTGAAGGCATTGTGTTCAGCGTCATGCCACCGAAAAAGAGCTGGAAGAATATTGCTAACCTTTCTGGTGGTGAAAAGGTAAGGTCCTGTAACGAAGAATGGGATGGTGAGGCTTATGATGCTATATTAGACGTTGAGCTCTTTGGCACTTGTATTTGCCCTTCATCATTTCAAACCTACGCCATTGTATGTGATGGACGAGATTGATGCAGCCCTGGATTTCCGCAATGTATCGATTGTAGCCAACTATATCGCTGAGCGAACCAAGAATGCACAATTTGTGATCATCAGTCTTCGCAACAACATGTTTGAACTTGCTGATCGACTTGTTGGTATTTACAAGACCCAAGATTGTACCAAGAGCATAGCGATCAATCCATCCATGTTTGCTACGTTGTCAGCAGCCACTGGTGCATTGTCTTCTACCAACAGCAATAATAGCAGCAACAACAACAACAGTAGTAGTAGTGTCACACCACCTCCTCCTGCTCCGTCAGTAACACCACCGTCATCATCATCAGCATCGTCCACAGCCCCACCACAAGCATCGTCCTCCTCCTCCCCTTCCTCTTGAACAATCCAAAAACAAAATAAAATTGAAACGTTGCACAGCATCATTCCATAAACAGCACAAAAGGTTGTTGATGACATTCGCGAATCGGAATATGGATTGTACCCCACACACCACACACCTGGTTCAAATGCCGAAACAAGGCCACAACCACAACCACAACCAACACTTTTTAAACGATCAAATAAACAGGGTCTCGCATTCTCCTCCTCCTACATTGCCTCATTTTCTTTTCTCTCTCTTTTCCTTTACCATCAAACAACTAAAAGATGACTGTTGCTGCTACCACACAACCTGAAGCTACTAAGCAAAGCCATCCAGGCTACTTTCGCATTGTGCGTCAAGGCACCCCTGAACAATACTCAAGCAAGCTAGTGGCCGAGCGTGATTTTCCAAAGGGCAGTGTTATTGCTCAACTTGAAGGCTTAACACCCGGTCCCAAGGCATATTCATCGGTGCAAATCTCAAAGACTGAGCATATTGAGCTTAACAGTGATCTTCTTTACATGAATCACTCCTGCGATCCTTCCGTGTGTATGGACATTGACAAGCGTGCTATCACTGCTCTCAAAGATATCCGTACGGGTGATGAGCTCACTTTCTTCTATCCTTCTACTGAATGGGATATGGCACAGCCCTTTGATTGCTGGTGTGGATCTTCTCAGGTAATGCATATATTCATTGGTCGCAGAAAGCATAACGAGTATTATACTAAAACTAATGTTTGTTCACAGTGCATCAAACGTGTCATGGGTGCTCGCCATTTGTCTACCGAAACCCTTCAAAAGTTTTGCCTTGCTAAGCACATTGAGGAATTAGTTGCCGAACGTCAATAAATAATAAAATATCTTTATGGCTCTTTTTTGTACATATATTCTACTATATGGCTTTCTTTCATCATGTATAATAACACATTTCAATGATTGTTCGGGAGAACGCGGGTTAATATAAAATGTCATGTATATATACAATGAAAAAATATGGTATGTTGCTGTAAAGCAGGCAGCAGCGGTATAGAGAGAGAGAGCAGCGTAAGGCGACATGATGATGACGACTGCAAAGCCGCGGATGGTTGTTATGTTGCTGACTGATATGCACGTGTCTTTGGGATCGTTGCTTATCAAAAGTCGATCAGCAGTATACAAATGTGATACCTTGAAGTCTATATTAATGAGCGTGTGGAAATGGGGTTGGGGAAGAAACTAGCAGCTTGGGGAAGCTCTGGTAGTGACGTTCATATACACATATAGAGATCAAAGCGCCCCGTATATTGGGCCGGCTAATTCTTTTGGGAGAGAACGGAAACAAAAGAAGTGTTTGGAAGCGGGGCTAGGCACGGTAGTCTGCATAAGGCAACACCGTGCGTAAATCGGTGTTTTATCGGCGCTCATCAGATCGAGCCGTTCTTGTGCCACAATGGCGACGTCAGTGCCAATGTCCATGTACCTTGACCCAAAACACCGGGGCCATCAATTTGATTGGCCAAACAATTCCCTCCTCCTCCAATATAAATGAAGGAGTTCTTTTCCCTTGGACGCCATCATTATGTATGCATCCGAAGATTACGTATAATATATGATAGTTCAGGTGCTTGGTTACTTGTAGTAGGATGGAAAAAATCCTTCACATTCATCTTCTGAAAGGCGCGCTATCATGGCGTATCTCTGTGCCTTAATAAACTTTTGCTGGGTTTTTGCGTTGTACAACTATGCGTTTGAACTCGACATCAAAGGGACGTGTAACAGTCCAAGCGCAAAAGTTTCCCGCGCCACTTTGAGTTCAAGAGCCATGTATCATTCTTTGCAGAGGTGGACGGCAACTAGTAAAGGTAGACAGGAACTCATAATGTATATATATATAAGGTTGGTTTTATTCTAATAACTTTTTACATGAACCCAAAACCGGTTGCACACTCGTTGATAGCTTTGAAAAGATTATGGCGAAGATTGCTGTATGAATCGTACATGGGGAGATCGATTTGATTGAAACTAGAGAGAACACAATCAGCTTTCGCTTACACATGAAGGTTTCCAAAAGCGATTTCTTACCATGTGTGAGCCGTTGGTAATCGATTGTCCATGCTGTATTCCTTGTGGATCTGGAATTTCTGCACACCACCTGACCCTTGCAAATGTGCGAATCCTTCTAAGGGAACCTTGGACGTACCGGTAGCAAATTGCAACAACTTTGCACGTTCTTCTTGATCAAAGCTGCGAACCGCACGCCAAAACCATTGAATCTGAGTCGAGTTGGATGAATAGCCACCTTGATACTCTGTATTATTTTTCCAGTCGTCAATGTCGATATCAGGAAGGCCTGAAATCAGCAGCTCGAGTTCTTGCTCATTAAATATTTGGATGAGAGATGCTGGAATGACTTCATGGAAACCTTGCAAGAATGCTTCAATCTGATCTTTGATAGCCGTCGTCAACCGGTGCTCAGTCACCAAGGACACATACTCGTGCTTGTTTTCCTCTGTCACTGGTAAATTGCGGCCATCTGGCTTGAGATCAATGACATGTGTTGTGCCAAAGTCATCCACTTCCAAGCTGAATGTCAAATCGATCACATCGGTAATATCGTTTTCTAGCATCCACACAAGACTCTTGTAGTATTCATGGTCAATGGCTTCCATATCCTTGTAATCCACAGATCGACCCAAGATGTGCTTGTAAAAGGACCGTGTAAAATAAGCATCCAATAATCGTCCATCATAAATGGCCTTGCCAATCACTCGACCCACAAACTTGAGATAACTCAAATGATCAGGATTCACCGACGATGCACGATTTGGCTGGTATGTGAGCTTGTCGGCAGCTGATGTGATAAACAAGGCATAGTTGGGATCAAACATTTGACGGGCCAAAACAGAATACCATTCACGTGATACGCCACCAGCATCCACACCATCCTCATCACGAAATTGCACACTCAAACGGCCATACTTGATCTCGTCACCGGTTTTGCCGAGCAATTGATGATAGGAATCTTGGAACACATAGCGACGTCGAACATTGAGCTGGAGTGATGGGTAGTGGTGTCGCGGTGTTGATGTGCGTTTATGTAATTGCTGTACAAAGTAATTGCGTTTGTTGTCAAATTCGAGCACCTTGGGATTACGCACAAGTAGAGAAAAGGAGCCAAGCATCAACGAAGGATTGTTCCGCACCATTGTATTCAGGATCTTGCGGTGGTGCTCCGTAAATGTGAAAAAGAAACCTTCCTGTGCTTGATCAGAAGCATACTTGTACACCACCATCAGTGACTCCATAAGTGGAAGAATCACCGTGGCCACATTCAACAGGTAGTCTCTTTCACGAATGGCAACTAGGCAATCACCCAACTTGTCCCACAAAGATAATAGAGCCAATTCTTCATAGACTTCCAATACAGATTGCTCTTTGCTGTCGTTAAACTGTGAGGAGGAGGAGGATGTACTGGGTTTGCGTGAGCAGACATAATCGATCGTCTTGAGCACTCGTAACAACTTGGCTTGATGTGAGCTTGCGCCAGAGAATTGTGATAGCGTGGATCCTTGTAATTCTGTGTCAGGGGTTGCCTTGTTAAGAATGGCGAGGAGATCGTCAAGATCGCTTGCAACGTGTTCATAAGATGATTTGGCAGCTTGTATAAGCTCGTCCATTATTGTTTTCATGGCACCGTCCAAGGATGATAAATGTGACAGAGCACTGATTGTGCATTGAAATGTTTTGTTGCTGCATTCACCTGATGTAAGCACGTGTACCACTTGCTGAATATACTGGTCTGGAATCACAGGCGGCTTTGATGCTAATTCTTTGCTGTTGACTCGATCCATGTACTTCTTCACCAAAACAGGGAATGGGCGACATAATGTTGAGATTAGACGCATCAAATCTTCCATCAAATTTGGGTTATCCACAAACACAGCTCGATCAAGTAGGCTGATAAGGACCAAAAGCGGGTATTTGCTGGATGGTGCCTGCATTTTGTTCTTGCCTTTGCTGGTGCTACTGCGTTTCAAGCCGGCCAAACAATCATTCTCCACCAAAAAGTATCCAAGCGACTTGTCATTCGATTGGATGAGTTGCATAAGGAAACCAAGACAGCGTTGAGTGATGAAATTCGGAGCTGTTTGTGTGGTATTCGAGGCGTTGGTCGCATTGTTGCCAGGCCGCTTGGATGATGACGATGATGATTGAATCACTTTGTCAAAGCACAAGTCAACGGCTGTCATATCATTGCTGCCATCATGTAACACACACACCAACAGTGACAAGAGATCGCATCGTGTTTGTGTATTCTCGCATAAATTCACCAACAGCTGACTGAGTATAGACTTGGAAATAGGTTGCAATGCAAATAGCAATCGTGCTAGGCTGGCAAGTTCACCACGATCCACAAGCTGAATAGCACTTTGCCGTGTGTTGCTTTTGCGTTGATTGGTATCTTCTCGTGTGCCATTGCGATCATTCCTGCCAAATTCAGTGACAAGACGTTGGAACTCATCGGATAAGCGGAAACGGCGTGTTGGTGGATCAGGTAAGCCAAGTGGGCTAGGAGCATGACCATTGAGAACTTGTGGTAGTGGCGTATTTGCTTGCTGCTCTTCCTGTTGTTGTCGTTCACGTCGCTCACGACTAAATGCTTCTTGTTGCAGCACTTCTTCACGTATCTCTGGTGGTAAAGCGCCAAGAAACTCAGAGCTTATCGATTCAGTTTCTGTTGTCTGCATTCTGGAACGCGATATACGCATATGATCGTTGACAACTTCTCGTCTCAAGTCATCAGGAAGTGCCTCAAGGAATTCAACATCAAGACCAGTCTGGGAAATATCCACCAATTCACCATTGATAGTAATCATTCTTCGATGCTGATCCTGCCCCATGCTAGAGCCATCCCCTGCTGCTGCTGTTGCTGCTACCGTTGGTTGTTGTTGTTGCTCTGAATCATAGACCTCCTCATGTTCTTTCCTTTTGCGTTCTTCTTCTTCACGTAGACGCCGTTCCTCCTCTTCCTTTTTACGCCTTTCCTCTTGCAATCGCCGTTGCTCCTCGCGCCTTTGTTCCTCCTTTTCTCGCATTCGACGTTCCTCTTCCATGACAATTGGTACCAAGATATTCAGTAATGGATTCAGCAGATTTTGAGACTTATCAGCCACACTTGTTCCATACATCATGCGTGCTTCCTGATTCCAACGGTCGGCACAGGTCATTGGCTGAAAATCATGCAACATAGATAGCAATTCACGGTTAGAGTCAGCGTCAGGTTGTTCCTGTTCTTCCAAAGGAGAGCGAGTCATGTTGCTGTTGTTGATGATGCGAGGGTTGTTGCGCAGCTCGAGTTCAAATGATCGCATAATACCATTGGCACGTCCTCTCACATCGAAACCCAAAGAGCTTGATTGTATTCCTCGTCGTGCACTTGTACCTGAAGCAGCTCGCATGAGATAACTTTCTAATAGACGTATAGCGCTATCCCCAACAGTGTGCTCAAACGCTTGCCACATACTTTGACCACCATGCGGTCGAGGACGTGAATAAGTCATAGGTCCAGCAAACGACGGCCGTGTAGGTCGAGGTATCATGGTGTTGTTATCCGACCCATTGGTGCCTTGATATTCTTCAGACAATAGTGGATGATTGATTACTTGGTCTTGGTCAACTGAAGTTGCTGCGCTAACACCCAAAGGTCGAAATATTCCTCTTGGCAATGGCAGAATGGGTAGTCGGTTACTTCTTCGAAGCTCAGAGCGCTGGAGGTCAATGCGTGGTAGTGAGCGAGAGAAACGATTGTCATGTTCATCATCACCACCGAGATAATAATCCTCGTCCATGTCAGCATCCATCATGGCACGATCCTCCATAAAATCAATCCCATCATTCACATCATCCAAATTTTCAGATCCTTCATCCTCGTCGAAATCCGATTGATCAAGTGCATCAAGATCGTCCACGTGTTCCTGTAAATCATCAAC
Source organism: Lichtheimia corymbifera B2541 (assembly GCA_000697475.1). Classification (NCBI taxonomy): domain Eukaryota; kingdom Fungi; phylum Mucoromycota; class Mucoromycetes; order Mucorales; family Lichtheimiaceae; genus Lichtheimia; species Lichtheimia corymbifera. The sequence continues at coordinate 33,283 of JNEU01000179.1, forward strand.
CGGTATTAGTATGGCGTATATCACACAGAGCTGTCAAAGCACTTACATCATCCACAAGCACATCGACAAGGTCACGATAGCTGCGTCTACCATTCATGATGGGTGACTCGGGAACGTCCATATCACCAGTACCTCGAATGATGGATTCATGATCGAAGTCTTCGAGTTGCCATGTCATGTGTGGCTCGTCGTCTTCTTGCACGGTGGATTCAGCCGCGTTATCACCATCCACTTGCATTTGGTCACCATTCTAAAGAGATTTGATTAATGCACATACACAACACAATGCAATCCATGCATGTATATATATACCTCTTCTTGTTCTAACATATCAATAACCTCCATATCATCTTCGTCTCTAGGCGGAACATCGGAACTGTCATCGGTCGTGCTGTCATCAAATCCATCCTCGCCATATCTATTAGGTGTATGTGTTAGTCACATAAGCAATCTCTAGTACAGAATAACCTTACCTGTCCTCATTGATCGTTTCATCTATTTGTTCATCATCAGCATCTTCACCGTTAAATAAATCAGGAGATGAATTGCGATCTTGAATAAGCTGTGAAGCTGGCTCCTGGTGTTGCTGCTGCTCATCATTATCCTTGTCTTGCTGTTGCTCAGCATCAGTCATCTTGCTTCCAAAGCTTGTCAGCTGCTCAAGGGGACGCAACATGGAATTGATCACTGTACGTGCATGTGGGTACTCGATATCGATGTCATTGATAGCCATGGTGAGGACACTGACAAGCTGCTTGTTGATCATAAGCTTGGCAATATGGATGGTTGTTTCCTCTTTGGTACGTTGTTGTGCTGGAGCACCGGCACTTGGTCTGGCATTTAAAATGCGATGACACAAATCTGCAAGGGCTAGATATTTGCCATATTTGACTGATAAAGAGACTGATTTGGTCGAAGCAATGGTCTCCTTAAACGCACACACAATGATATCAAATATGTAACGACGTATGGGATTCAAGTCTCGTTCTTTGTCTGCTGCAGTATTGGTGTCATTGTTCGCACCACCAGCATCATAACACATGGCTACTAAAATAGATGCTGTCCAGATAGAAAGCCCCTGTTGCTTCCGAGATTCCACGTTTGGGTTGACGGCGTTGTAAGGTAGCAAATCATTGATCAGCATATGCATAATGGAAGATTCTTCGTTGTTGTTGCGTTGACAGAATGCATATAACGCATGCTTGCATGTGTTGTAGGATGATACAAGCTCCACCAAACATTGCAATATGAAACCGGTGTATGCATAGTGTGCATTCTCCTGTGCTGATCGATGATCACCCGTATTATCGTGCGAATCCTTGCAAGCACGAATAAGCTCATTCAAGAGATAATCGATAACAATGGATGCATCTGCTATTTCAGGCTCATGCCGCTGCTGCTCGTTTTTCTCTGGGACTGCTGCATCCTTTTCATTTGACGTTCCACTTTCATCTTTGATGGTGCCATTCTTGGTCAAGAGTTTGATGTGTGGATTCTCGCTATGTCGATCATATCTTGTAATGCGACAGATTTGACCAGAGACATTCAAGAATGTTGATGGATCTCGTAGTGCCACGTGACCATTGTTGCGTAAATACGTGCGAATATCCATGTTACGGGGTCGAGGTACTGTAAACCATGTGCTGATTATATCCTCCATACGCTTTACGAGCACAGCTTTGCTTTCAATGACATGTCGGAAGATCAAAATAATGAATGCCTGCAGACCTTGCAATCCATTGCCGCCATGATTTCTGGAACGAGCCTTGGCAAAGAGCAATTGAAGCCCATCATGCTTCACAAACTCACGTGCAGCATCATAATCACGAGTCAACCGCACCACAATCCGTAAGATGGCATAGATATCATTGCGTGTAGTGTCGTTACTTTTTAGTAGCTTGATACAATCAATCAATAACGCCTGACATTGCTCATCCGAAACCAAAGGTGTAGTCAAATTGCTTGGATTTTTGTTCTCGTTTTGTGGCGTGGAGGATGATACATGATTGGGTTCATCAGCGTGAGAAATGAGCGTTTCTATCACCAAAAGTACTGTAGCCAACCACGATGGTAATGGTTTTTCAGGATCAGAGGTATCAACCGATTGCAGCAATCCAAATAAAAACTCGAGACGTGGTGCAACGTCGGCGATCACATCTTGTACAATTGGCTCCTTGAAGAGTATGGCAAGTAGCAAGAGACATGTGCTAAGCTGGGCACTCTCATCCTGATTATCTTGACGAATCTCATCCACACGATCAATCACCAAGGACATGACAGCACTAGCAGTCTTCACATCCGAGTCACTCTTAAAAAATGCCAATAGAAGATCACGAATATCGAAAAGTAAATCATCCCGCTGACATGCAAGCCGCACTAGTAATGATGGCAATTCACTCTTCATTTTGGCCCGCATTTGTGCTAATTTTTGTGTCTGCTCATGCATCATCCTTTTCTCTTCTTCAGTGTTCCCAACGGTATCAGATTCCTCTTGTTGTTGTGACTGCTGGGTAGGTCGTGAAGATGTCATACGGTTACGATTGATGTTGCCAAGTATCTGGTGTCGCCAATCATTGAATTCCTCATCCGAGTCTTCAAAGTCGCTATCGCCATCTCCCAATCCATTCTCAAAGATATCTTGGGAATCAGGTGCTTCTTGTTGAGCACTATGCTCATCTTCATTGTTCGATTGGTCCTGCGTTGCCGTCGTTGTTGTGTTTTCTGAAGCATTGGTATCGGTAGGCGTTTCACCAGGGTATGTAAACAAATAGTCAACAGCACGCGATATCTGGTTATAGCATCGCACCATGGCAAGTTCGGATGCCGTACGATCAAATCCCATATCAACAAGTCGTTGGACACCATTTTGATCAGCCACAACAGGTGCCCGAAGTATAGTCGGATTGGGTACTCGAGTACTACGCTGGTGTTGGAATGGTGGAATTCGGAATGTTGAAGCCGCTGTCGTTGTTGTAGCTGTCGCGTTGCTGAAACTGGATTCCCCATCCCCTTTGAATGCATGCAATACAATCTTCAGTAACACTTGAAGCACATTTTTGGGAAACTCTGTTGCATCAGGGCTGTGTAGATATTGTTGAATTGGTGTTAACTTGAGCTGCATAGTGATAATCCATGCATATGGATCGAAAACATCTGATGTCTTGTTGCCTCGTTTGACAATAGGAGCAGTATAGGGTGAATCACGTAGTAACTTGGACGATCCAACGCATGCAAGTGCTGTCAATAATGCTTCCAATGATCCATACATATGGGTGATGAGTGTTTGCTGCTCCTTTGTACGTTCAGCGAATGGCACCATGTGTAATAGCGAGATCTTTTGCCATAATGAATCAAGGTCATGGAGGAGCATATCTGTGCCACCTTGCCAGTCGAATGCCACCACAGCAGGGGTATAAAGTGACGCCTGTGGCCGATCTTCAAGGAACAGTAGCGAGATCATGCTGTACATCACTGTTCGATAATTATGCTTGCACATGGGTAGCTTTTTGTTCCCGGAATCCCGCATCCATAAGACATTCCTCTTTAGCAGCTCGGCTATGCTTCTCGATAGCTTAAATGATATAGCTCTTTGGTCAGCATCCATTGTGCGCCTGCTACAAGCCATTGTAATCAAGCCTATCAAGTACGATTTGTGAGCAACTGATTTTCTTCTTCTGCATGTAATGATAAGCAACTTACTTTGGAGCAATACCATGATGGAATATGTCGTTTCTCCCAAGAACAACTTGAATAGGCGGAGATTTTGTATCCTTGGATCCTTCGCATCAATGTTCTCCTTTCCTGATAGATCTCCACCATGGCTGTCACCGATCTTGTTATTCGCGTCACATGAACTGGATGCATGGTTGCTGCCATTATTCCCAAGTGCGAGATGCGAAGCAGACGCTGGCTTTTCATTCCTCTTTTCCTGATTAAAGTTGTACCAATAGCTAGGCACCGACTCTTTGAGCAAGAAGTTCTCCCACATAAGGAACCTGTATACCCGTCATCAGCTTTGATCCGACCATATAATCCACACGCAAAGAGTTACCTGTATATGATTCCAACAAGCTCAATTGTATTACTATTTTCATCCTCCCCAGATAAAAGTTCTGCAACAAACGAGGCAGAGGATCTTCCTAAGCTCAGTCCCGCTGAATATGCTATGTCGGAAAGAAGTCCAATGTAGCCATGTAGAGTGATAAATTTGCGGAAGAGATTGTTGCCAGCTTCAAATTGATCGGTATCATTACCTATTATGTTTTATGATTAGAGCAAAGCATATCTCGGATATAAAGTATACGCACGTGATAAATCCAAAAGTGGTTTAAGCATACTACTTGTATGAACCGTTGTATCTTCCAGGATGAATTGGCTGGCATTCCGCACTCTCTTGGCTACCTCAGGGATGGTGCTTGACATGTTGACGTCGTTGATAACCTTCATAACAAATGCCAGGCAATCCGATGCTGATGTGGTAGAAAAGTCTGCAGGTAGGGTCGGCAAGGCGTAAAAATCGAGGAGTAAATCAGGCAATCCTTCCTTGATAGCGGCTCTGATATTGGAATGATTCTGGAGGAAACCTTCAAGAAACTTTGAAGAACAAATGAGTTACTTGTTGTTGGTGTGTGTGATATAGATTACACTCATACATACCCTTGCTGTCCTATCAATGAATAGCACTAGCCGACTCTCTGATTTCTCTTCCTTGGTATCCTCGGCTGTTGTTGTCTCATCATGTGCCTTTGGTGCTGTCTTCAACAAATGACCGTCATTCTTTGATATAATATTCTCGTCCTGGGATTGCCCGAAATCAATGACTTTCTTGACCATGGTAGTGATACACGTGATAACTTCGGCTTTCAATGATGGATGGTGTCGAACAAGTTCATCAAAAGCGTTCCCAAGTCCGGTCATGATATCCGGTTCTTCGGCATTAAAAGGATACTCTCGGTCGCAAATCAAGTCGAAAAAATGTGGTAGAGGATTGGCTTCCTTGAACATGTTGATTCCCTGAGGGTTCAAGCATATAGCACCGAATGCATTGACAGCTGGCATCAAGACATCATTACTGGGATTGTCGTATTTGCATATGGTGTCCAAAAATGTCTGCGGTAACTTGGCTTCTTGAAGGATGGTGAGGGATGTAGGCTCGTTGTGGATAATCGTAGTCATGATATTGGTCGCTATAAAGAGTCTCTGTCAGTGATACACCATAAGACCCTCACATTGGGCTGGGCATACCTGATACGAAACAATGGGATCCAAACACATAAGGCTCTGATATAACAGATACGAGCGAACTCAATATAGATGATTCAACCAAATTCCGTAATCGATCCGTTGTCCCAGAAGAATCCATCATACGCCATAAAAATCGCAGCATTGCTCTTAATGCGGATATCCGATCGTATAGCTCTAATATTCCAGTGGTCTTTTGAAGCTCAAAAACATCGGGTTCTAGCAATTCCGGATTGGTGGATGGATGATTTTTGTTATATTCCAAGCATTCGAGGACTTCATCCTATATGTACATGTTCATGTCAATAATGTCACCATGAGTGATATCCATTCTATATCCCTACCTTAATCCGCCCAAGAAGGGTATCCAGTCCTCCAATGTTGCAAAAGGTTGTAAACGACGATGAAGACCCATGCATGATTCCATCCAGCACAGCAATGATTTTTGACTGCGACTATAATATAATCCAGCTTGAGTTGGTTGTTTCAGTGAGAACATGTCAAAACACCATCCACGCACCTTGTTGGTAACCGCTTGTGAGTTTCCAAGCAATTGTGTCAAAACAGGTACTAGACCAGCTGATACTAGCATTTCCATTCCAGAATGACTGTTCAAGATGGAGGAGAGAGTCATAAATAATGCATCCAAAAACTGCCATGGATAATCTATCGAGAACGTGAGTACTAGCTTTCATCATCAATGTATTACAACAACGTACCGCTAATGATCCCATTGCTGATCATACGCAAGGTTCGTAAAAAGACACCATGATTTGCTGAGGCATCAATGGCAGTAAGAACATCGTTGACGGTACGGCGATTCTCGGCAATAGCACCAAGAGAGCGCAATGAACACACTTGTAAATCCTGCCATGGTCACATATCAATAACCTTCTTACCATCTCTTAGGGGTCTGATCTACTTACATAGTCTATGTTGTTCTCGGGATGGACCAGCTCTCCCAATCCTGCAATCAGATGCGGCTCTTGCATGAATATTTGATTTGATGCTGTGCTCTCCGAGACTGTAAGCTCTGAAGAAGATATCGTTGTTAGAATGTCCACAAGCATCTTTGTACCAGCAAGAATAGCTTACCCATAATGGCGATTGCCAATATTCTGATTTTGAGCAGTTTTGTTCTTGACGTGGCGTTGGCAAGGTTTCTTTTGACTTGAATTTGGTGTGCCAATTCAAAGTGGTATTCGTTGGGTATATCATATTGCTTAGAGAGCTCTTGGAATACTTGGATATCGCTCTTGTTATTGTCGTCGGGTGCCACATTGACAGTGAAATCAATAGCTCCTTCATCCGGTTGTTGCTGTTGTTGCTCCTTATTGTTGCCTGAACGATAAAAGCGCATATGTAAAGTGGTCATCTCCTTGGTGACAGTAAAATCATTGCTGACGAGATGAACGAGATTGGATGTGGGAAATCCCCAACTACGAGCCATTTCTGTGATTTTGTCCTGGGATGGTGCGAATGATGATGCCATGCCGCTAGGTTGATTCAAGCGTTGAGCTGGTTTGAGCATGAACTGCATGATATTCTCAAGTACATCGATATCCATCGTATTCAGCAAAGCATTGATATGCTACAATATGCAGACTAATGTGAGACATGCAAACGATATCATACAATACAATTTGACCTACCTCAAATGAATTATAAATGTTCCTGTTGGTGCAGTGCTCAAACAAGACCTTGAGAATACTGGTGATGGCGAGCAATAGAGCTTTGGTGTTACTGTCGAACTCTCGAGATTGGACTTGTTGCTGGAGATGAAAGTCGTTGCATATACGTTCCAAAATGGAGTCGAAACGATCGAGAACAGGCACCCAGTGGAACATGTCACCTCGACGATAAGGCCACTCATTTAACTGCTTAGCGAACTCGGGAATGGTCTCCTCGGCATCATGCTGAAGCTTGTGGATAATGTCACGCAGCGGTTGTGGCTACATTGGGGGGGGGTGTCTGTCAGTTGCATGTCGTCTTTATGGTTGGTAAGAGAGAAATACCAATGGAGCCAGCTTCTTGGAGGTCGTCTTTTTAATCTTCATGTTGGTCGGTGTGTCTTTACAATGGAAGAAGAGTAGGCATCAGTCAAAAAGCGAATCCCAGGGCTGAGTAAGAGAAAGAGTTGCTCTACAACTGCGCGTCGTCGTCGCTGCTGCCATACACCACGCAGAGAGAGGGAGGGGAGAGTGATAGGTTGATCACGTTACCTGCTTGTTATATTGAATGGTTCTTTTTTGTTAGATTTGACTACTACTAATACGTCTATACTATAGTGTGAAGAAAAGCTAGCAAAAAAAGGAACAAGGTTTCTACACAGCACCACTGTAGCCGAGCTAGGCAAGAGACTTGATGAGCCAAGACGTCATGGTTGGAAGGCCACTCCGCAAAAGCCGCATGATCTTCATTGACAAGGTGGATTCATACAACTCCTACTTGCTTCTTTTTCAATCATAAATAGCTTGTTAGTACCCACTCAATTAGTCTGAGCCATTCAAACGATGAATACAGTAGTTCTTTCGCAGTTACCATAATAATCAGCTTGTATATCAAAATTGGCATGGGTTAAAGCGGAATCCCATCATTACTATTTGACAATGAAAAAGTCAGGGGTTGAACATCACACAAATGATCCACTTCACACGCAAAGGCAAGAGCAACGAAGCATGGCTATAACATCCTCCTGTTACCCGCTCACGTTAATGTCTGCAGTAGCCTGCATAATAGCTGTGTAACACAAGAACCTGTAATTGTGGATCAGCCAGTTTTGTTCACCACAGCCTGCTCAACCTAATCCACCATCTCATTGCAAGCGATGGTCCAATGATTTATACAAAATCCTTCGCCTGTAATGATTGCAATGTATGGCGTTCGTTGTAATATATATACAGCCAGGTAACCATCATCATCATCAACTTCATCATTATACCATCATCTTTCCGACATCAAGTGATTCTCATCGATTCAGGAGTTCACCAGACAATACATATCCTGCATCCTTACGGTCATATTGAAATCAAATGATAGATGCATGTATTAGCTCATGATAGGATTCCATCTATCAAGTTGCTCACGTGATTGCGTGGTCCACCATTCATCGAGCCTCTCGTCGTTAGGAAAAACGTGGTTTATCCATGCACCGTACATCACGCTCCTTTGATGACTTTTGCATTTATTTACACATGGTGTATAATAATAGACATCCCCACCTTCCGAGAAACAATGAAAGGATATCAATGTTTGCATAATTCCATCATCCCTCCCTTTTTTGCTTGTATAAAATGTGAGCCTTATGCGTTGGTATGCATGAATAGCACTTTATTCAATTATTCTGTTGATGAAGGATGATAGTGGTGGACTTCAAGTCCTTTCTTTATAGGGTTTTCTCATTGGGCTGATTCCCATTGCTTCTCGGCATGGCGCGCTGCCGCATTCATCTTCTCCATGAATTCAGTTTTAGAACAAGTTGTAGTGTTGACACGGGACAATAAATCATTTTCGTGTTCGGCTAATATAGTTCGCTTGGATGAATCAGCGTATGCAGTAAGACGCATATGATATAATCCACAATCGAGTGTGCCCACAGCAGGGGAGACGACGTAGTAACGTGGATGGGAGTAGGCAGTTTCAGTATTCTTGAGTTGTAAGGCTGGTACAATAATGGGTTGGGTCTTGTCTTGAGGGTTTTCAAAGGTGGCTTCGACGTATGGATTACTGGCTGCTACAGGGCGATGCATTTGCACCAACCATGAATAACTTTGATGACCATCGTGATCAGTAATCAAGAATACGATTGTCGTCGCCATAGCAACGTTACTCACTGAGCATTCAATTGTTCATTCTTGGCGTTAATAGCAAAACTTGCTGCGAGATCCTCAAAATGCTTTGATTTCTTAAAGTGAGGTTCTTTGGCAGTCTTATCTAAAAGACATCCACAAGTAAAATCCATGGTTGAGCGGCGGCGGCGGAGGGGAAGCGGTTGAAAAGAATGAGACAAGTGCACACAATGTTTAATGTGGTGGGTGTGGCGGCATTTGAATGCCAAAGCAGGCGGGCTGCCTTATTGCTCGATTGCCCATCACCCTCTGAATTCTCCCTTTTCGATCAAGATGGTATGTGAACATGCGAGATGAGAGTTATATGCGAGAATGGATGATGACGATATTGGATGGATGAATGGATGGATGGGATATGTGAATGGATGGATGGATGAACATGTCAACTTATATATTTCCATTACTTTATAGTCGCTTGTTGTTCCCGAGAGGAATCAGGTAATTGAACTGGACACCTTCAACACGTCTCGAACATGGACTCAATGTTGTCTCTTTTTTCTTTTTCTCGCCAAATAGTTCCAGCACATTCTCCGTCTTCTCAACACCAACGTTGACGGCAAGAACAAGATTACCATTGCCTTGACCTCTGTCAAGGGTGTTGGTCGTCGTTTCGCCAACATTGCCTGCAAGAAGGCCGATGTCGATCTCAACAAGAGGTACGGATACGCATATACACAACCACACGATATATAAAGTATGCGACATTGATCCAAATCCTTTTTATTTAGAGCTGGTGAACTTAGCAACGAAGAATTGGAGCGTATTGTCACCATTCTCCAGAACCCCGCTCAATACAAAATCCCCAACTGGTTCCTTAACAGACAAAAGGATGTTGTTGACGGCAAGTACAGCCAAGCCATCTCCAACGGTCTTGACACCAAGCTTCGTGAGGATCTTGAGCGTCTCAAGAAGATCCGTGCTCACCGTGGTCTTCGTCACTACTGGGGTGTCCGTGTCCGTGGTCAACACACCAAGACTACTGGTCGTCGTGGTCGCACCGTCGGTGTCTCCAAGAAGAAATAAGGTATATACATCAATATCGTTATTCAATAATATACAAAACTAACATGCCTCCTTTTAGCACGTCAATAGCTGCGTTGTTGATATTATCAATAAATACGGATCTTTGCGTCATCCTCATCATCACCATCGTTACTGCGTTGCTAGGATAAAAGTGATTCCATTTTTCTAGCTCTCAACATTAACAGCCACCACCGCACCATGACAACCATAATTCTCCTTTTAAGACACATGTGGTATATGTATTGGATGAGAAATGGGATACTACTACTACTGATATCATTTTAATTGTCTAATAAGCTGCTGTAAACGCTCGTTCAATGCGGCCAAAGGCTCCTTCTCCAGACTTCTACTGCAATGCTGGTGTAAGTCGGCCTTGAATTGCATCGAAACTGGATAAAAAAAGGGGATGGTCAGATCATTACTTGAGCAACCGATTCTCCATATATTGACTTACGATCGGCAGTAGCCACTATTGTCTCCAGAACATCGAGGGTTGCGGATCGGATAGCTGAATATTTCAGATTGTTCACACCGTGGGCAATACATGCATCTGTGACATTATGGAGCACAGCATCATTCAGATCTTGAGGAACACATTGTTCAATAAACGACTTGAGTGCTTCAAAAATAGCCTGCTGTACATTCCACACATTGCCCTCTAAGCTCTTGGTCAAGACTTGAGATAAAGCCATCGTCTCTTCACCTATTAAAGCATCGATTAATCTTGGTAATGATAAGCCATGGGATAATACGTACGTTGTTTCTCAAATGCACGTGGACGGAAAGTTGATACAAGTGCCTTGAATGCATTCGCTTTGATCATCAGCAATAATGGCTTGGAATTATCATTGTCGTCCTCTTCCATAGCTTCAGCTTCATCCATTTCGCACAACTCGGTCAAGAACTCTTGTGATGGAGTGAATATGTCGACCTTGTCACCAAACACTTCGGAGAATGTAGACAAAGACACCAATGCATGACGTTGATAAACACGATTACGCCGCTTGGCTTCTCGCACCATGATCTTGACAACATCAGGGAGTGTTGGTTCATTTCCAGTGACTTCAAAATAGCCTTGCGCAGATATACACAATTGGACAAATGCTTCCAGAACATGTTCTTTGCCAGCCCAAGAACGAGTAGCGAGCGTGGATACCATCACTGGCATCAATTTGCTGGCGTGCTGTGCAACATTCTTTCCACCCGTTTTACATAAATCCGCGATAGCCAATGCTGCTGTTTGCTTGGTACCCCATGATGGCGAGGAAAGTAAGGGCTGGGCGAAGTCAATGATCTCGTCGGTGTGTAACACCACCAAACTTCTTGTACCTAAAAGTATCCTATATCAGCCTTGTGTCGATCCCATATGTATCCGCTGTGGCAACATTACCTGATGTCAGATTTTCCCAAGCATCTTTCCAAAGCTTTTGGAGGTCCTTGTCGGGATCATGCTCTCCAACATAGATAAGAGGTACGATTTCGGATGCGATCGAGTTCATACGGTCTGTGGCGAATCGAGTAATGTCCACCGCCGTAACAGCACTCGCAGCACGAGAATCGTCATCTGGATCGAAGAAAATAAACAATGAGCATAATCATTATGCAAAACGTTTTCTATCTTACCACTGCCTTCTTCCACGTAGAGCTTTTTCAAATGTCGAACCAAAGAACACAATCGATCATATGATGCAAGTTGACAAACGTAACCGGTAGCAGTAGCAAAAGAGCGTCGGATAACTGGATTCTTGGATCGAATTGCACCACTAAGAGCCTTCAAGAACGTATCCGCATATGGTTCAAAGACTGTACGTCGGTTCATGCACAATGTCACAATAAAGCGAGCACATCCAGCCTATTTCATACAATGTCAATGCTCAAATTTGAAACTCTACCGCCTTTTCACTTACCTTTGTTGGGAGACCTGTGCCTTTTTTGATGATGTTGATGATTCGAGGACCCAACTCTTGCATAACGGTATCATCAATCTGGTTTACACAATGCTCGATGCCTTCCATCATTGGGGAGTTCTTGGCACCGCTCAAGCGAGCACTATCCAACTATAACCCTTCTCAGTAACCCTCGTCATCACCATGATCTCATATCGGGATACATACCTGCTCCTGAGTAATATTATACTTTTCGGCATGGAAGGTTAGGTAGTTCATGGCTTGGGGTTCCATTGCTAAAATGACAATATAAGTTTTTGATCATTGTAATGTAAAAGGAAACACTCACATGACAAAGATTGCAACAAAACATCCACGAGTTCAGGGATAAATCCTTTGAGCAATGAAGCACCAGTCTTGCATATCCGCAATAAAGCATCCAAACTGAATTTGCGGACATCTTCAGCATCGGATACAATGCCCTTTTCAATGAGGAATGGCATGACGATATTGATAACCTTTGCTCCATCAGCAGCAGACACCACATTGGGATCACAGTAATGAACAGTAAGCTTGGTGAGTGATTTGCATGATTGTGTTGCTGCCCGTCGTACAGATTCCTTGATATCATCCAACGCACGGAAACACATTTTCCATAAGCGCTCCAAGTATGGTTCAATTTGTGCCAATTGCCTTCCTTGCACAAGATCCGTTACTGCTGCGCAGGACGCCTCACGTACACGCCATTGTCGATTGCCAAGCCCTGCCAGAACATCTTCCATGATCTCATCGAAATACTTGTCGACCGTCTTTTGGTTATCCTTCACCAAAGATTGCCAGATCGCCTTCATGGTTTGGTTCACTTGAGTGTTTGGATCAAACTGATAACGGAAAAGCTTAGGCACCAGTTGTGGAAGATACGGTTCTAGCTCCTTTTCAGCCATTGCCATCAAGTTTTGGAAACCAAAGGCGGCACCACGACGAGAAGTCCAAATAGCGTTGTGATTAGCGAGGTTCATGAACTTGTAGATAAGATCGGGCTGATTCAACTCAGAAGCAAGAGAGCAAAGTTCCTTGTACGTCGTAATCGAGCTGCCATCAGGTGTTGTTCCAAGGTCACCTTCCTCAAAGAGCACTGTGTTGTCGGTGACAGATTGTGCCTGGATTGTTCGGCCTTCGGTAAAGGTACCCACAAGCGAGTATAACATATCCTCTTTGATCTTGGCATCACCATATTCGTACACCAATCCAAGACCCTTTGACGCCACTTCTTGTGTGAAATCTGGAAAAACTTTCTGTTAGCAATACATTGAATGGCAAGTCAAAGATAACCATACCATCACGGTCGCCAATTAATCTCGAGAACGATGCATGCATCAGTCCAAGGTTTTTCTGATATAAAAAAGACACACATCAATAAAAATCACCTTGGGCGGTCATATGATGTTACCTGTATCAAATGCTCATCCTTGCCAAATTTCAAGATTGATAGCAACCAAATGCAAGATGCTTTCCTGTACCACGATCGATCGCTAGTAACATAGGTGCGGGCAATCTTTTCAATCACACTCTGGAAGGCTTCTTCCTTTTGCATATCGCTTTGATCAGGGAACTCCACATTGCTGATATCTTTGTGCTTTTGTATGGCCTGTGATTTCCAACCAAATGCAATCATTGACCAAGCCTCGCCACCAGCAAAGAACAACTCGATTTGCTTTGTATCAGCCGATGCAAACAAGGTATCAATGACGGTGGTAACATTATCACTCTTGCTACTGTATGGAATTGATAGCTGACCCAGAGCTAGGATTGCTTGTTCTTGTACTTTGGGGTCCTTGCCACTGGATTTGACGATCTTGGAAAGCTGATCAATGACCTTGCGAGAAGTCAACGTGCTTCCTTCACCATCCACTTCCATGCTGTCAGCCGCATCCTCGTCTTTGCGTTTGCGTTTATCATTCTCAAGCAATGGGAGTGCCTCGATACGTCCAATTTCAGCGAGAGCTCGGCATGCTGCACTAGCCAGTAGCGTAAAAGTGACACCAGGAGCACCTTCCAATTGATTTGCAAGACACTGAATACAACGTCGAATAAGCTCAACCTGCAGTTGTCGTTTACGATAGATACAACGTCCAAGAAGGAAACCCATTGCTAATATGGCACCGTGAGCACGATCCACATCGATACCACCACCATGGGACGATAAAGGCTTATCCAATAAATCACAGTATTCACCCAGGATGGTCTCAATTTGCTGTGTAGAAATGGACGGGTCGCTTGCAACAATACCAAAGATGTGGGACATGACATCACGTGCGTCTTGTTTCTCTGAGAGAGTGAATGACTTGAAGAATTCCAGTCGATCCTTCAAAGAAGTAGATATGGATGCAGGCCCAAACGATATGATTTCCAAAAGGGATTGTGCAGCCGTAGTAAGTAGAACCAAGTCTGCGATAGAATAACCCATTAATGACACTGAAACGGGCCATTGTTTGCACATTCTTACCCTTTAGGTCTTTGTCCAACGAGTTTTCAATAAACCGCAACCATAATTCAAGTGCCTCTTTCTTCTTAGGATCAGTTCCAGACCAGCAACTCTCAATGTATCCCTTAAAGTTGTCCATAACCACTGGATCATCCGCCATACTGTTATCCACTTTGCTCTCCACATATTGGTCGATCAGAATCGTTGAAGGATTGGCTTCCAAAATAAGGATCATTCGGACGAAACGTATGATTTCTGAATACACTTCCACCGGGTATCCTCGTACAATTGGTGTCTTTGAATCATAGGTGTATTGGTCACTTGGTTTATGCTGATCAAGATAGGTCACCAAATCTTCAAATGCAGGGAGTGCTGAAGCAGGCACAATATCAGTGGTGGTTGTGAAGGCACCTGATGCTGTTCTTTGGAAAGGATGGAGACCTCGTGCCGATTCTTCCTTGATCTCTAGCTTCTTCACACTGGAGGAACTTCCAAGCAAGCAAACGTATCGAGCAAAAACTGAGGAAAAGGGGTACACAGCGTTGACATACTTGAGAGCCATATAACGAGACGACGAATTTGTCTATGAATCGATACATCGTTAGTATCCACGTTTCTCATGGCAATGGCAAAGAAAAAATACTACCTTTTGTACACTCTCCAAGATGATATTCTTTACAGCTGCATAAGTTGATGCTCCTTCATCCAAATCCGTATAGATCGCAATCATCGATGCCAAGGCGTCTTGAACATATGTACGCACATTCGGATGCTCGTACTCAAGCTTCTCGAAAAAGAGTTCCAGAATCTTTGGGTCATTCAATGCAACCTGGGGTACTGCATAAATAAAAGCCATATGTCAGCGATGAGCTAAATACCCATTTCCCACTGAATAACGATTACCTTTCTTGCATAAAAGTCCACATCCAACATAGGCATATCCTTTGATGCTTTCGGCGTCTACACATAAGGTCATCTTGGTGAGCATCACAAAACCTTCATTATATCCACCATTTTCCAAAATTTCCAATTACCATGGCCACTGACATCTTCGTTTTCGTTGATGTATTTGAGTAATCCAGAGACTAGGATAGGTGCAATGCGTTCCAGTTTGCTGGCATCTCCCTAAGGAATATCGCTGGTCATTCATTATATCACATCCATCATATCCACCCTTATACCAACCATGCGAGCAGTCCATTGAAGAAAGGACATTGTTGATCGACGTAATTTGGTGGTGGATGAATCGCCTACATGAAGCAAAACGTTAGTAAGTGCTTTGGGACATAGGAGTCGTTGTCATCTTCTTACCATAGATACCGTCAAAGATCACTTGAATCATTTGTGTTGGCATGTTCGTTGCGAGGATCGACTTTGACAGGAAATGCAGGATACGAATCTTGACTGGAATGGATGCAGGAGCTTGTCTGTCTTTTGCACCTACCATACAAAAATTAGCATCAACGCTAGATGCAACCCATTCACAAGCCTGCACGAACGACTTACCAGAGCCTTTTGTTCCCAAGTACATGGTGTACAAAGATTGAATGCAATTGCTGCTTTCGAAATCCACATTGTTTGTCCAACGCTTGATACCATCCTCAGACATGGAAACCACCTCATGATTCGCATCACAAGCGCCAGCAATCAATATCCTTAACCGCTCCTCATCCGTGAAAATATATGATAAGATAAACTTGAGGATTCCTAGCTGAATGGTCATCCGTCGTCAGATATTTGTCGATCCTTTGCCCATATTCTCAAAGCTTATATACCTTCGCTTCATTGATTTTGCTAGATGTCCATGTCACTTTGCCCTTGTTGGTGATGTTTTCAACGTCAGCTGCACTGAGACCAGGATATATGATAGGTCCTTCTTGTTCTTGCTGCGATCGAGTCAATGGATGGTATAGCATGATATTAAGGAAGAACTTCAACACCGTTGCTGCGTCCTCGGGATGCTGATCGAATTCGAATACATCTTGTCGTGCTTTCTTCTGTTCACCCGGTTCCATATCCCATTTCCGTAATATCTACATACACAGTAAATACGACTCGATCCTACTCCTTTTCTATATACTTACTGGCAGCACCATGTGGAAGATAGCTGTGCGCTGTGATTCAGGTCGGCGAGCAATTCCTTTGAGGAAGCTTGGGATATGCTGTACGGTCTCCTCGGGCGTCATGCGCTCCACACACATTTCCAAATAAATAATCGTAAAGTTCTTGACAAAGGTGGACACTTGATCATCGACGAGCTGCTTCAAAAGTGCCTCAAAAGGAAGTTTGATAGATGTGTTGGGTTTGGCACGTTTGTTGATATGCGAGAGCAACTCCATAACCTTGTTTCCAATACAACGGCTGTCAGAATCCAGGTTTACCACCATGTTCAGCATTGACCTACCTTTCTTTTGACTTGTTCATGAGGACTCGCCAACTTGAGTAGCACTGGTGCCAGGAACAGGGTGATGCAGCGCTCAAACTGTGCATCGGTGTCGCACATTGCGATCTTGAGCTCCACGTTTTCTAATGCATATCTCCAGATCAGTTATACTTGCAGCGAGGGCGGATATAGATTAACTCGTACCGAGAAGTTGAAGCTCATTAGATGCCATGGTGGATTAGCATATAATAGTGAAATAGACGCGGTGCGGAAGAGTGAAGGAACCTCGATATAATGTAGCTCTGTGTGACCATATCAAATAAATCCGCATGGACGCTTACGTGTTGACTCTCTTTACGGCTTACGTGTTGTGCCTTACGTATTGTGCTTACGTCCTCTATTCATCATCCATAAGAAACGTATAATACAAGGTTGCATATCAGACTTTTGGTTTGCACAGCCTCATGTGTCATCAGCAGATTTTCAACCGTTACCAGCTCTCTGTGAATATATACCTCCTAGCCATTTGAAATGATAAAGATATACGTGACATTATATTGCATAAAGGTCTGATCATCATTATGTTGAGAGTTTCGAAAGAAATATGGACCTAAAGATCGATACCAATGGTTTACGGTCGTACTCTATCTTCTCTACAAGCTAAATGTTTCTTCGAGACTGGATATGGACAATAATTCATACCAAGATTACATTAAGATTTTTACGTATATACTCCATTTCTCTGATATAATGCAATAAAGGTGTATGGTGAACGGTTCCATTGTTACATCTCCTCATCACTCTCCGTATCCTTTAGTCTACCGCCAAATCCACACTGCTTCAAGTAACGCTCATACTCCTCATCACATTTCTCCATCATCCTTTCACCTCTAGTCTCTTGCAGGAATAATGCAGCAATCAAAGCTGAGACTGAGGCTGTGATACCAATAGTAATGAAGGCACCCGTCAGTCCAAATCGATTTACAAGAGCAGAGTGTGATGCAGAACCAGCCACACCGCCAATCTTGCCTGACCCTTTAGAAGAGCCCCATCATAAACTTCGTGTTAACCACTTATATAACCTCATCTAATAAAGCATATCAAGATATGTTACCTGCTGCTATACCATATGCTGTACCCCTTATATGCTGTGGAGTGGATTCCAAGACGCAGATGCTTCCAACATAGCCATATACTTCACCAAGTCCGAGCATAATGCCGTAAAGCACCTAAATTCCATCACGTATGATTATTCCAAGCACCTGATGTATCGCTAGCACCTACCACAAAAAGGGGGAAATAGTGATCTACCAATTGTTGATACCATATACCCAAGATAAAACCAATTATTGCCTGTCCGGTTAACCCCAGTATGACAGTCCATCGACGGCCGATGATATCGACTAGTGCTCCTGATACAAGCATGCCCGGTACGTAAAACGCATTAATCAAAATGTTCCAAGCGCAAGTTTGAATCAAGGGTGCATCCTTTGCCACACGATCGAGAATAACTCCTGAAAACATGCTGCTTGGAAAATAAATGAAATCATAAAGCGCCCACAATACAGACGGGATCAATACCAGGAACCAATAACGGCGAATGATGATCGAAGCTGGCACCTTACGTTCATTGGATATGTTGCCTTCGTAGGTCATGTCTTTCATGTATTTCAGCCGGTCTACAGGTATGATGACAAAAACGAAGTTAATATACATTTATGCCTTCTCACTTTTCATGCAACACAGACAATAAAGCAAAAATGCTGATGGGATGATAGGTAATGCACAAAGAAGTCGCCAGGTTGCTTCGAGATTTTCTTTAAGGATAGCAAGTATGGTTATTGTTACGACTCCTGCGCTTGTCGTGCCAAATTCCACCATTAGATACAATGACTGCGTGAAAAGAAAACTGCATATCAATGATAATGATTTACATGCTTGGCAAGGTGTAAAAGTAGCACTCATGCCTACCCAGAGCAACGCCATTCCACGACGCTTGACATTGATACCGCTGATAAGTTCACTGGAGGATGTAGCACTGCATGGGAATTCTCCTCCTAGGCCAAGACCAATGATAGAGCGAGATATCATCACCATCCACATCAACCCGGATGGCGTTGTGCCATTGGCAGCAGTCATCATGATGGACCCTACCAGAATAATGCATACGACGGCAATAAGTCCAATCCTGCGGCCAATAACATCAATGAGCTTTCCAAATCCTGCATTTATAGTCAGTAACATGACTGGTTAACAGGTATCAAAGAAGAAGTTTACTTGCCAAATTGGCCTATGAGATAGCCCACCGTAGGGGCATATGTGAAAGCATCTTGGATAGGACCATTTACAACGTCTGGCCCATGGATCTTGAGGAGTATCAGTAATACAAAACTGAGTAAACCAGCAAGATATCCATTTGTCAGCATTCCAATGCTGTTGGTTATGATAGCGAGTATTGATTTTGATCGATTTTTTGAGCTTGTAGGCTCATCGCAATGATCATTGCTAGAATCCTGCATAAGGGTATGCGTAACCGAAAGGGAAAAAGAAAGCGGAAAAGGGGGTCTAACAAAAGTTTGTATTTATTTTTTACCCTAAATAATGTTGCTTATGCATGGTGATGCAGCTTGTCATGTGCGATGTCTATGTACCCAATTCAGGGGAAGCCTTTCAAAATACTCGGTTGTGTTTTATAATAAAGCTGCTGGCATGGTAACCATGCAACGAGGACCATGACAACAACGCTGTGTGTTTTACTTTGCCTGTATTCAAGAGAGTATGAATAATAGAATCATCATGCCATTCATCTATTGCTGCTATTTTCATTGTTGCTGCACGCCTAATGGTAACCCCATTGATTTGTGATTTGCTCCGTGCCTGTTCAAATAGTATTCGAATTCCTCATCTGCTTTTTCCATTACTCCTGGATACGCAGTTTCTTGCAGGAATAAAAGTACAGTAACGCCACTCAAGGAAGCGATAATACCAAAGATGATAAATTCACCATCAATCCCAAATTGCTTTGTCATGTATGCATGCGTAACCACACCGACGAGGCCTGCTGCTTTGGCAAACCCTGTAATATGAGTAAAGTGGTATTGTGAGCTGCCTTATTGATGTGGCAAGTCATTTTTAAATGAACAATGCTACCTGATCCTATCCCGTAAACTGTTCCACGGTAATCTCTTGGGGTATATTCGGTGAGGCAGATGCTAGGCATCATCCCCCAAGCTTCACCACATCCCAGCAAAGCACCATATAAAAACTACGGCAATAACAAGGATGCTAAATACATCAGCCTGCAGGTGTTGTCTCGGTAGCTTACCACAAAGAGTGGAAAATAGCTGGATATGAGCTGTTGATAGCACCCACCCACAATAAAGGCAATAAGTGCTTGCCCAAAGAGCCCCAACATTGCAGTCCATCGACGTCCGAGTGTGTCAGCAGCGAGGCAGGCTATCGACTGCCCAATCAAGTAGAATCCAAAGATCAAAATATTCCAAGAGCATGTCGAGATAATGGAAGCATTGTCGGATACCTTATCCAAGATAAGAGTTGAAAATACGCTAGCTGGATAAAAGATGAAGTTATACGACATCCATAGGGATGTGGGGATCATCACTCGAAACCAATAGTGGCGGAAAAAGATCCATGTTGATGATTTCGTCTTCGAATTTCCTTTTTCAACATTAGGCCTTTTTGTTTGCTCATTAGGTATGTGAATTATTCGACCTATGTGCAATGCTGTTAGTGTCCTCCAAAGTGATTGCGACCGTCCTCCTGTATGGTACTAACAGTAAAGGATAAAGGCGGTGGGCATGATGGGCAATCCAACAAGCAGCCTCCAGATTGGCTCAAGGTTGTCTTTAAATATCGCGGCGAGGATAACTGTGACCAGAGGTGCGATTATGAATCCCAATGCGACCATAAGGTAGTTGGTCTAAAGGTGTAGAAAAAAGTGTCAATAGCGTTATTTCCCCCCCCCCACATGTTGTTTGTATGCATTTACCCCAACAATGACCATTCCCCGTCGCTTCGTCTTTATATGGCTAGTTAACTCGGTTGTTGATACAGCGCAACAAGGGTATTCACCACCTTGCGCCACACCAATGAGAACACGAAAGCCGATTAATAGCCATACCACTTGATCTGGTGTCATTCCATTGGATGACGTTGATCCGATTGATCCAAGTAATATGAGCGATGCCACAATGATCAATCCCTTCTTTCGCCCAATATGATCAATGAGCAAACCAAAACCTACACGGATGATTTATGACATTGCCTAAGAACTAATGCCATTGCTGATGGGATTAACCAAGCTACCTATTTCGCCCACGACATAAGCAGCGAGAAAAATATATGTAAAAGCTGCTTGGACATCCTCATTCATTACGGTTGCTCCATAGATTTTGAGTAACAGGAGGAGCAGAAACCCAGTGGCACCGGCAATATACCCATTGAGGGCCATACCAATGCTGTTGGTGATTAATAATATGGAAGAAGAAGGAGCGTAACGGTGATGTTGTTTCTGGTTGATTGCTGGCGGTGGTTGGGAAGCTTCCTCATCAGTGCAACTGTGCGTCATGGTCAAGAGGGTATCCCTGGAATAAGATCAAATACGAGTTACATGTTTATAAGGAGAGGGTAGCGATCGTTTTACGGGGCTAATAACGATATGCAGGACATGCATCATCCTCAAACCAAAACGTTCCATTGCTCTACTATCGCAGAAGCATATGACCTTTCTTTGCCATGTATATGCACAATAGCCTGCACCTTCCCTTTTATTCTTGTTCTACTGCAAATGATATGATGCTACCCTCTGCTGAGTAATCTGCCTAAGCCCTAATGGCACCATCAAGTCGGATAACGGATCCATTTAACATCGGATTATCAATAATGTGTAGCACGAGATCGGCAAATTCGCTTGGCCTGCCATAACGCTTGGGAAACAAACAAGGTGGGGCTTGCACATTAGGTACCGCATGCACCAAAGGCGTCTCTGTTGATGAAAAGTGAGTAATGAGATGCTTCGATGTCGATCGATTAAACTCCATGACAACGTACCAAAAGGTCCAGGCGCAATGCTCATCACACGCACTCCAAAGTTAGCAAGCTCACGTGCCATTGGTAGTGTCATCCCAGCGACACCCGCTAAGAAGCTGTCAGTAATCCAAGCATCTTGCCATGTCTTATTCCTTTACCTTTTGATGATCCATAGGCTAACAATGAGCCATCGAGTCCCATTATGGAAGATGTTGTGATGATAACTCCTCGCTGGCCTATTCATGCACAACACATCCTCTTAGTTATCCTGATGAGATACCACCCATATGAATATTACATACCATCATCATCAAATGGGTCATTCTTGATAAGGAGATTGGCGACTTGCTGTGCAACGTTGTATGCACCGAGAAGATTGACACCCACAATATGCTTGAATTGCCCAAAGCTTGTCAATGCATTTTCTGGTCCATACCCTTCCAAATGATGTGGTGGCCAAACAACACCGCTGCATATGATAGCACCTGCAAGGATGGTCTGTGGAAATTGTGCAATGCCTTTGTGTAGAGCTTCATTGACTTGTTCCTAGCATTACAGCAGCGAATATCGATATTACAATCAATGGATGTTTTTATTCTCTCACTGCTTACCTCGCTAGATACATCGACTGATCCAGGAAAGAATACGTGATCTTTTCCAAGCGCGGCCACAACCTTTTCGGATCCTGCTGCGTTGATATCGATAATCTAGGAATGTATCATGGGTGAACAAAATATAACATCGATTGAGCTTCATTGTTACGCACAACAACAAAGGCACCTTGAGCGATCAGGCTCTCCACCACTTGTTTGCCTAACCCGCTTGCCCTATTATACACAGTGTCAATACGGTCATTCGTAGCTGGTCATCGTAGCATATAAAACAGTACCCTCCTGTAACAATAAATAAACGCTCTGCGATTGTCATTCCAGATGCTGAAAGTTGTCGCCATCTCCATTCAGTGCAACAGCAGGTTATATGTGATGCAGGTCTTTTGTTCGCCTAATTTGGAAAAAAGAGGGGTTGCCAGGAAACGTCGGCGTTGTATTATTTCCGAAGTTGCATTATGTCGATAATGGCGATCCCCATACTATAAACGACTACCAATACTTTGAATGGCATAAAGTTTCATCATGCTTTTTCCGAGAACATGGCATGTTTCACTTTTGACATCCAGAAAAATGATCTTGTTGTCCCCACGTTCTTGTTACCCCACACGCGTGTCCTAGGTATTGAAGGTGACGAAAAATGTCAGTGTTGCAAAATCAACCGTTTGGCACTTGCTCATGTTCCAGGAAGAACATATTGTCAAATATATAGTAGCCTTATACAACGCAACGCAATGTTATAGGGCAATCACCGACTTTGTTTTCTACCAGTATCAGCTTGTTGGTTTGTAATGAAATATAACATGTTAATGCTCCACACAATAAAAGAGAGAGAGAGAAAATCAGTAGAATCAGATTTGAAAACAAACAACTTGCAGAGCCATTACTACTACCATTGCAGGGCGCGTATTTTCTGTATTCTTTCTCCCCTTTTACTCGTGCTCACAACACCATTTCTTTGCTTTGATCATCCCTGTACATATCAAGTTGCAGACTTAGGATTACATTGCATTTCCGGGAAGGATGGCGACCAACAAGAAACACACGCGCTCATCCAGTGCACCGGCTGCTCAATATGATTATCATGAAGATGGCGAGGAGGAAAAAAAATTGCAACAACAGCGCCAATATCATCGTGATGATTGTATAGTTGTAATACGTGGTGGATCCAAACGCACAAGCTTTCGACCGAGGCCGATCAACACCAAAAACCTGACAACCTTGAACGGAAAAAGCGCAGATTTGCCTTCCGCAAGTGCGGTTAGCAATACCAGTAGTGCATCTACGGTTGTCGATGACACTGCTTATTCGATATTTTCACCAACAAAGAAACGGGTCATTGTTGTCCTGGCGTCCATGGCAGCATTTTTCTCCCCATTCTCGGCCAACAGCTACTTTCCAGCCTTGGCAAAAATTGAGCAGGTAAGATGCTTTGCTGCATAAACAAGGTTGTTAGTCAATCCTAATGATGAAATGTATGTAGGATCTCAATATAACGACCCAACAAGTGTAAGTTCAAGATATCCAAAAAGAAGCATAAAAACAACAAACATGAACGCCTCTCTCTTATAGGAATTTGTCAGTCACCGTGTTCATGCTATTCCAAGCTGTATCACCTTCATTCTGGAGCGTGCTAGCAGATACACATGGTCGACGTCCAATATACCTTGCAACGCTCTTTGTTTACATCCTAGCATCCATTGGCACAGCCCTTGCATCAAGCTATGTTGCGTTGCTGCTATTTCGAATGTTACAAGCCTTTGGATCAAGCTCTGTCATTGCTATTGGTGCAGGCACCATTGGTAAGTATGCTTTTCTATATCATGCAGCATAATGGCTGACTGCTTTGATAGCGGACATTGCACCACCATCTGAACGAGGTGGATACCTTGGATGGTACTCATTGGGCTTCAACATTGCACCTTTGCTTGGACCAGCAATAGGAGGTTTTCTATCACAATATCTTGGTTGGAGATGGATCTTTTGGACAATGGCAATCATTTGCGGCATACATTGGTTAGTCCTTGGGTGCTGGCTTCCCGAGACTTTACGTTCACTGGTAGGAAATGGTTCTGGCTATGCCAATCCAACGCCTATGCAATGGTGGCAGCATCATCAACGCACTCAACAATTATCAGACGGTGGTGTTACTGATCCAGCGACCTTGGATGACGCTGCAACAGTGGTAGTACCACCACGTGAAGAAAAGAGAAGATGGAAAACTTGGTCCATGCGACAAGTTATTTTGCTGCCATTTCAACCACTATTATACGCCAAAGAATGGGATGTGCTAGTACTACTGCTTTTATATGGTGTGCAATATGGAGCATGTTACGCAATGACTACATCCATGCCATACTTATTTTCACGCGTGTATCAACTCAATGAAAGCCTGATTGGTGCTTCGTATCTTGCGAATGGAATAGGCTGCATAGTGGGATCCGTTTTTCAAGGCAAGGTGCTAAACTACAATTACAAGCGCCTAATGCAGTTCCATTACACCGACGAGAACCACGACTTTCCTATCGAGCATGCACGTCTTCGTACTTTGTGGACACATGCCATGCTATTCAATGTACTTTTCGTGGTCTACGGTTGGATGCTTTACTTTAAAATCCACATTGCCATTGTTCTCTCGATTCAGTTTATTCGTAAGTCATTCGAAAGAGGACTTTATGCATCGATGCTTATTGTAATCCATCATCTTTTACTAGTGGGCTTTACCTCACAAGCTATCTTTAATGCATCACAAACCCTTTTGGTTGATCTGTTCCCAGACAAATCTGCATCCGTGACGGCCACTAACAACATGTTTCGTTGTTTCTTTGGAGCCTTGGCGACCGTGATGATATTACCAACCATACAAGCCGTCGGTGTTGGATGGGCGTTTACTGTCATCTCAGCTGCTTTGCTCTTATCCCGTGTAACGTTGGTGCTTGCATTATCGCACGGACCCAAGTGGCGTCGTCAACGAATGAATGCCGAGGCAATCAAGGCCTGAGATAGAATTCAAAATCACTACATAGCCGTGTAGCATAGCCTTGTAAATATCTTGACGAGTACTAAAGTAAATATTCTCAAAACCTCTGTACCTCAGGATGAGCTTGCTCTATTTTACCCTCGATGATATACAAACCAGGCCCCATGTTGGTGGGTGACAATGTACACCAGATGTTGTGTCCTTTGATAAAGCATATGTATACGTTCAAAGAAATTTTTTATCATTGATTGACAAGTCGCTGCATAAAGGCCATGAAGCACGACTCCGCGGAAAGTCAATGATTGAATAGGCATGAACCTAAACAAACCATTCTATCATGCATAAGCTGTTAGAGCACCTCATCATACGACTTTTTTCAGTACGCAGAGTCATGTATGCAAATTCGTTAATCAGCGTCGTTTATCGTGTATTCACAAAATGATTGTATATCACTGCACCGAAAGCAGGTAATCGCGTCTTGATGATAAACAAGGAAATCCAGTATAAAAGCTGCCCAACATTGACAGGCGATGCTACCCTCCATCATCCTCAATATTACAAACTTCACTATGCGCTTTATCATACTCTTGAGTTTCCTTCTTGCATTCTTTGGACTTGTTCAACAATCGATTGCTGCTCCTGCAGGTGACGATCAGCAAGCTCAGACCCAAGATGTCCAGCCGTCGTAAGTTGTATCATTTCTTTACATCAAAGTACGCAATAACATAACCCAATTTGTAGTGATGGCAACCAAGCTGCGGATCCTTCTCAATTATTCCCACCACCTGCTCCACTACCTCCATTCCCTCCTCAACCACCTTTCCCTCCAACTATTCCACCAGGAACCTTGTTCCCTCCACCTGCACCCTTCCCTCCATTCCCTCCTCAACCACCTTTCCCTCCAACTATTCCACCAGGAACCTTGTTCCCACCTCCAGCTCCTTTTCCACCATTCCCTCCACAACCACCTTTCCCTCCTCGCTTGTTCTAATCTCTGATTCAAGGATACAAAAAGGGCTACTCATTATATTCTTTCAGGCCGTGTATAGCAATGCAACGTTCCTCTCCTTTGCTTTTCCCCAAAGTCAAATCCCCAAACATTGAATTCTTGATCCTTAGTAGCCTGTAGTCATCATTGGTAGTAGTAGTAGTAGCTCTTGAAAATATAAGTGATCACGGTCTTGATTTCTTTCAGTAGTATATATATACAATGTGTGTGTGTGGTGGTATTGAAAGTGGTGGTGTGTATATCTGTCTAATCCTTAACAAGCGCATCCATTCTGACTGCCGGTAGCTGTTGTTGTTGAAGAGGGGGTATGATCGAGTTTGATAGTTTCACCACGCATCAACATGGCTTGTTTGTCGCTCAAGGTAGTGAGACGGCTTGATAACTTGTCAAAGATCTGATGAATGAGGGTATCGAATGCATCATTGACGTTGCTTCTATCCAAGGCACTTGTTTCCATGAACATGAGGCCATGATCCTTTGCGAATTTGGCAGCTTCATCTTGTGATACGGCACGTTGGTCTTGCTCTAGATCCGACTTGTTGCCCACCAGCATAATCACAGTCTCAGGATGAGCATCGTTCATGCGAATCTCGTTCAACCAGCGAATGATATCCTCAAAAGTGTCATGTCGTGTAATGTCATAAACGAGTAATGCCCCTACTGATCCTCGATAATACCTATAAAAATAAATGATTAGCTCTCTTGCTCGTATGTAATAGTGTTGCTGTTGTTTCCTTACCGCTTCGTAATGGATCGATATCGTTCTTGACCAGCAGTATCCCATAACTGAACACGCACAAGCTTGTCCTTGACTTTCATGTTTTTAATGTTGAGATCGAGACCAATGGTCGACTTTGAAGAAAGGTCAAAGGTGTCGTGAACGAATCGACCGAGCAAGTTTGTCTTTCCAACACCCGAATCGCCCACAATGACAATCTTGAAGACATAATCGTAAGAGTTCTCGTCTTGGGTATTGGGGTCCATGACACAAATAAAGAGAGAGAGGAAGAGTGCTGTCGGCAGGTTCCCACACTACTCGCATCAATTTCAACACTACAACTTTGATTGTTCCCCGCCAGTAGTAGTGATCATTGTATGTTCAACACGACCATTATAACAAAGGATCATCTTCATTGTCCCGGTAGCCAATAACAGTTAACCTTCTTCTTGATGAGACTCCTTGTTTCCAATTGGATGAGAGAGAGAGGATGAAATAGAGTGCGTGGATTGAAAAGCTATTATCTGGTGTGAGATCTCCTCCATTGTATCTGAATCAGTTGTCGGGTGTTCCTGAAATGAAATGATTATGCGAAAAGTATTTCGCACGCCCAATGGTACAAGAAACATATGCCAATGGAAAGGATGTTGTACTAGAATCGCGCTGTATCAGGCGAGGTCACAAAAAAGGCGCGTAAAAGGGCAATCGTAAAAGATGGTTACAATTGACAAAGCCAATGACCCATTTAAGGATGTTGAGCGTGTTACTGCTGCTGCATTGTGGTACATGCATGCAACATTACATGATCCACTGCTGGGATTTCTATGATAGAAAAAAGACAATGGACATAAGGATAAAAATAAAATTGGATCCCGCCGCGTTATACGTGCTCGTGGGGTGGATATGAAAGAAAAGGAGATGAACGAAAGAAGATGGAGAGAGAGAGAGGCTTTATCATCATTACTACCACGTAACATTCCGACATTATTCAAAAGAGGGAAGACGCACGAAAAAAGAAGCAGTTGTGGATCTGTCGGACAAGGATGAATGAATGGAATTGTAACGTACAATTGCCCATTGTATTGAAGTTTATTTTTAGTGCTTCATATGCAAAAGGTAGACAATACAGGTTGAAATGAAAGATCGCAAATGACACGCATATAAAACAACATCTTGTGTATTGGAAGCGGGCCATGATATATGCAAGGTCTTTTTGTTGTGTAGTAGTTGGGCATATTAACTTTAAGGGCCGCATTAATTGCATATCAATGATATTTTGCCCAAGGATGACCCGCGAATACAAACAAGGGCATCTGAGTTGGATATAGTTCAGGAACGCGTTATTTGACCAGTACGGATGCATATACGATGGTTGATTGATCCATTGCACAGCTGTGAGGATCTAGAATGATAAAAGAGAGATGCACAATATCAAGATACTGCATGCAAGGTTTTTTGTCGTGCAGACAACGACCATTTGCCTGATGATCCCAAGCAACGTGTTGATGAACCGAGAATGGCAACCTACAAGGCTAATCCCTGTTGGGAACACAGGGTAGGGTAGGACGAGGAAATTGGCCAAAGTTACCCAGCATGTAACTCCATGGAACCTGCATTTAGCTCTAGACTCAAAGTAACATCCCATTTCTTCTTTTCCTCCTCTTTGATTTCTTCTTTTCTCTCTTTCGCATACACCTGCACGGTCTTCCATTCCGTTCCTTCAATCAAAAACCCACCCATACCACTCGTTCTTGATGTGCCTACTATAGCTGCTAGATGGTTATCAAAAGGAACTCCTCTATAAGCAGTTTTTTTATTCGCATCCTTTTCCTTTTCCTCATCTCCTCTTTGCTCTTGTCCATCGTCGTCACTGCTGATCCATCCGATGAACCAGACTCGGAAATCTCAACTGAAAGCAATGTAACGTCTCATTCAACTCCAACGTCGTTTTTATATATATTCATTCAGTTTTATTCTAGTCGTCTCACGCGTCCAGCACGAATGCATCACACCACAGCTCATTGTCCAGCAGCGCTTCACATCATGCATCCCATAGCGTGTCAATAAGCGATGAATCATCGAGTACTATCACATCAGCCGCTACCGAGGAAACGACAAGTGCAAAAGACGATGAAGATCAAGAAGAGGATGAGGACGACGACAGCACTACTACAACTACTACAACGACAACAACTACATCGAAGGATTTCTGGGGAAAGGTGTCCGATTTTTTTCATGGATCCGATTCTGAAGAAACCAGCACCACCAACGAACCATCAGAAACACCTTCTACAAACGATGATGATGATGATGAAACGACCAGCACAACAACAACTACAACTACAACAAAAGCCCATTCATCTTCATTATCCGAATCGAATGAGAGTAAATCCACCCCCACCACTACCACGCACCATTCTTCTTCATCATCAGCATCCAAAAGCGAAGAGCCTGAAGAATCTAAAACTACTACGATCAAAAGTAGCAGCACCAAATCTTCAGATGATGATGATGATGAATCGGAGTCTACCACAGTAAAGGAATCACCGACGCCATCATCCAGCAACTCGGATAAAGATGACACATCTTCTACGACAAAAAAGCCAAAGAGTACTGAACATTCATCTTCTATCTCAGCAAGTGAATCAGCATCCACTACAGAACAAGGCGCTGTCGATAGTTGGTTCTCAAGTGTCTTTGCGTCTCCTACTCCTACTGAATCCAATGGTGATGATGATGATTCATCAGCTACTCCTACAGCCTCCAAGAGCTCTAGCAAATCTGACGCTGAATGTGATGAAGATGATGAAGATTGTCCAACTGCAAAGCCGACACCCACAAAATCATCAGCGAAATGTGATCCAGACGATGAAGATTGCAAATCGTCATCAGTCACTCCTACGCCAACTGCTTCTTCTTCATGCGACGAGGATGATGAGGATTGTTCAGCTAAACCTACATCAACTAAAAAGCCCTCGCCTAGCCTTACTGATTCCAATGGTTGCCCACTTATGACCTATGGTTCAGTCAGCGGTTGCTCTGCAGGTGCCAGCAAAACACCCTCTGTTTCTGGTGGTGCTAGTCATCATCCTTCGATTACGCCTATGCCATCAGCATCAGCATCAGGTGGAAATGATGATGACGACGATGACGATGATGAAACATCAACAACACATTTCTGGACTGCTACATCTTCACCCAAGCATAGCGGCAGCATGAGCAAGAGTCACCATGGAGATGCCGAACCAACATCCATTGCTTCTGGTTGGTCATCGTCGTATAGCTCTTATGAACCCTCTTCGACGCCTATCGATGGTGATGGTTGGAGTTCTTCGTATAGCAGTGATACATCCACGACAACAACCAAGATGATTACATGGCATGGATCACACACGCATGAACCAACAGCGTCAATGTCATCCGGATCTCTTTCTAACAGTGCTACTGAAACACCTTCTTCGAGCTTGGAATCATCAGGTGCTGAAGAACCCACTGACACTGAGGAGCCTACACCTACATCCACTGAGGAATCTTCTAGTAGCATCCCTACTGATGAGCCCACTGAGACTGAGACTGAGACTGAGACGCCTACATCTACTGATGAAGAATCCACCACGGATGAGCCTACAGAGACTGAGACACCTACATCCACTGATGAGCCCACACCAACACCCACGACCACTGAAGAAGAGACCACAACCACTTTTTCACCATCGTCCACATACAAATATCAGACTTATTCGTGGTTATCCAACACATTCAGTATCCCATTGGATCCAGAGCCTACTACCACAACCACGACTACAACCACGACCACAACCACCACTGATGATGTTGATCCAACCCATACATCGGATGACACTGATAGTACAACAAGTGTGGAGGAAACAACTACAACAACGACCACTACCACTACCACTACCACGACTACACCTGCACCATCACCGACCGATGATGATAGTTTGCCAGAGTACATTGCACCCAATATTGATGCTATTATCCCAGGTAAGCTACACAGCCCCCCCTTTACCAATGTTAATTACTTTTGTGTAACGTCACGAGCAACAACGCGTTAACATTACACACGATCTAGATTCAAGCGAGATTGTATCAATGAAGTTCAACTACTTGTCGTATCCACAAATGGTGAACGATGCATTATTGACTGCTGAGTTTGTGCAGTCATTGCCAGTGATGATTAGTGGTTCACTCAATGTATCGGCGGATGACGTGATTGTGGTGAGCATTACATCGGCTGAAGGAAAAGGAGACAGCAACAACAACAAACGACGTCGTGATCTGGAATCAAGCGAATCCAAGTCCAATTCCGGAGTCCTTGTTTCTATGGCTATTCCATCGACTCATGTTCCACAGTTGCAACAAATGGTTTCTACGACAGACAGCAGCTTGTACGACAGCTCGAATGGCCAACTCGCATCTTTGATTGACAGCTCATATTTTGTGGCATCACCTTCCAACTCAGGTACGGGTCCTCAACCCCAAACGCCTTCCCTCCCTATCATGACTTTTAATACTTTTATTTGCTTTGTTCTAGACCCGAACGTTAGTCATGATAATGATGGTAGTGGTAGTAGCGGCAGCAGTAGCAGCAGCAATGGTGACGGTAACTCATCCACACCTTCGGATCCTAATGACCCCTCCTCCAAGGAATCTGGAACCACAGCTTCTGAACAAGATGGTAGCCATACGACCGGTGGTACATCGTCATCAGGTGGATTATCAACAGGAGCCATTATTGGTATCGCCGTATCTTGTGGTGTTGTTGTTTATGCAGTGGGCACGGTGCTTGTGATTCGTCGCTATCGTCAACGTCGAGATCAACGACAACGACAAGAAGCAGAACAACATCAAATCTTTGCTCAAAGCATCTCAGCACCCATCATGCAAGAAAATTCACTTGGATGGAGCTCAGCACCACCACCTTTACAACACGCGTATCCATCTCATCATCCACAATGGTAGAGAAAAGGTTACATCCTCTTTTTCTTATAAAACCATCACGACCCTCCACCATTTCATATTACAAGTGCTGTATACACACACACACGCTCTCATTTCCTCCTTCTTGTAATAGTAAAACGTATTTATTACACACGCAATTTCTTTCTCTCTCTCTCTTCAAACACTAGCAATTTTAAATATCATGAGTCGTTCCTTCATAGAAAAATCAAACACGCATTCTTAAAGAGCTTTTTAATGCACATCCATATAACGTAGTCATGCAATTGTTGGTGCGAGTAGCATTATTGCGGAGCTCCAATTGGATGCCCGCTGGACAAGGTCGTCTCGAGAGAGGGCTTCATCTGGTTCTTCCTTTTAGTTCATCCAAATGGTAGGTTCATCACCATGGATACCTTATAAATATCACTCGAATGACATGAATTATTGATGGATGAATGATTTCTTTGAATGGATGGATTGGGATGAATAGGCTAAGCGTACGAAAAAGGTCGGCATCACCGGCAAGTACGGTACCCGTTATGGCGCCTCTTTGAGAAAGCAGGTGAAGAAGATGGAAATCACCCAGCACGCCACTTATACTTGCACTTTCTGCGGCAAGGTAAAGAGAGAGTAAAAGAGAATGATGAGAAGAAAAAAGACGCTTAACACATGTAATATAGGATGCTGTTAAGCGTACTGCTGTTGGTATCTGGAAATGCAAGGGCTGCAAGAAGACTTTGGCTGGTGGTGCTTACACTGTTTCGACTACAGCTGCCACTACTGTTCGCTCGACTGTTCGTCGTCTCCGTGAAATGGTTGAAATCTAAGCAATACGCAGCCATGATATATACACCAAACATCCACCCATTTATATACACGCCGCTCACGTACATACAAACATTACGCACATCCATCCCAACATCGACAATCGACAATAAAAAGACACACGACTTGTCACAAAACAAAAGCAATGATATATATTCTTATTTACTTGATTTTGCCAGAGTCTCCATAAGAGCTACATGATCTTCAGCACTCTCTAGCATATGTCCAACTATTCTTAATGCCTCCGCACGCTTATACCGCGTCTTTTTATCGACCGACTAATTCAACATGCGTTAGTAAAGTGAATGAACCCATGCACATGATCAACATGATTTTCTCACCTCGTCATATAACACCATGTCACATACACGACGCACCGTACTTCGTATTTCGAATAAGCATGACCCCCATAATGCGTCATGGGCCTGTGATGAAAGGACATTAAGAATGAGTGGTTCCATTTGGGGAGAAAAACACACGCACCCACAACAAACCTACCTGTGAACATGCTGCCTCCTCCAACAATTCCCTTTGTTCGGCTGTGAGAACGTCATCTTGTCCCATCCTATTTAACCGGTCCACGGTTGTCTTTGTTTCTGTAGCTCGGCTGACTGCTGTCCATAGATCATGCATCATCGATACTTTGTCCGCCACAGCATGGAAGATCCACGGCCATTCACCACCACTGATGCCGAGATAGGCCTTTGCTTTACTTGAATAAATGGAGCCAACACAATGAAGGATAGGTAATCCCATGAATCGAGCCTTGTCAACTTCGGATGCGATTTGCTGTTGGAACGTGTACAAAGTACCTTGGGAAATGGGATGCTCGTTGCTGTTGACGTAGAGTGCTAATCGATCCACCATAATCTCTGCTAGTCGCTTTTCTCGCTTCCTCTGTCGCTCCAACAATAAATCCAGATTCTGACTCTCTTGCTTCTCCATCACTTCACCATATGACAAATCGCCAATGAAGTCTATAACCACGTTTGAGGACCATCACCCCTTTGATCGCCGTAAAAAAGAAAAAGATTACCTTTGAATTGATGTGTTCCAGAAAAGCCCTTGGTGAAAAAATCTCGAGGGTCAGGAAAGTTGGCGTTTGCTATCTCTTTGGTTCTTCCATACTTGTCGTATAGCCTTCGAAGCTCTGGATCCCATAGCACTTGATAAGCCTCGGATACTTGTTTAAACTAGTATAGTGATATTCACTATTGCTGAGTATGATCTACACCATGGATACATATAAAAACAAAGAGACACCGTACCTTTTCCTCTGCATCGGGCGTTTTGTTTTTGTCGGGATGGTAGAACTAAGACTGGGGATGAATGCGTGTTCAATGGAGAGAGAGAGAAACTCTGTAGCAACTCACAATGGCAAGTTTCCTAAATAGATAATGGGTTAACACACGTCCTGCTTGAAGAGAAAGAGAGAGAGAGAGAGAGAGAGACTTGCTTGTAAGCTGATTTGACTTGCAGTCGATCGGCATTGACAGGGATCTTGAGTATGTCGTAATACGTCGTATCGACAGGATGGGAACAAGTTTGAGTGTCGGCCATTTGGGTTGAAGACATTAGGTACAAGAAGAAAAAAAGAGGAAGAAAGGATGCTGCGGTCTGTGTCAACTTGCAATTTTTATTGGCTATGGGACAGAAAGTGGCCCATGCAAGATGGTGGCACGAAACAAACTTCAAATCTCTTCTAGCTGTGCATGGAACTCATCCAGTTGTGCCTGCAATCCTTGGTTCTTGGCCTTAAGTTCTTCACCCTTCTTCTCTTCATCAGCTAAAAGGCTCTCCAATTGCTGTACCTTGCGTTCAAAATGTTCGGCTTTGACATCTGCTTCTCGGAAACTAATAAGAAGCCATGCATGTATAAGTAATTGTTGTTACACTATATACCACCAGGCCATGTAGGCTGACTTACTTTTTGGTAGCCTCCCGCAATGACTTGTCAGACGACTCAAGCTCTTCTTCAAGGAGTGTTATCTTGCGTTGTGCCGCGTCATTCTCCTTCTTCAAGTCATCATCCTCATTCTCCAAACTCTTAAGTTGCGCGATCTTGTCTTGTGCTTTTTCCAAGTCTTCGGCAAGGTACTTGTTCTGATTGTTGAGTGAAATGATCTCATGGTCGCGTTGCATAACTTGTTCTTCCAGTGCTTTGACCTTGGTCTCAAGCTCCTCGGCTCTGGCAGTGGCTGCTTCAGCTTCAGCACGAATACTATTGATTTTCTATCGCCAAGTATTAGAATATCCCCATTGATTGTCTACTGCATTAATAAAGCTATTCACCTCTCGAAACTTTTCCATGGATTATCAAGCTATTTGATGAAGGAAGAAAGGAGAAGAAGAATGTCCCTGGTTGTGTGAAGGATAAAAAAAAAAAACAAAGGAAAAAGAGAGCATGTGCGAATTGTCAAGGATACAAACTTTATATCAGCTGTCAGTCTTTTCTTCTCTCTCATGCACCGCAGTCGGCTTGGCTACCCCATGTATCCATTTTAATATACTTCCACTTTTCCATCCATACCCTTCTACTATCGATGATCCACTTGCCGTATAATAAAATGCAGGGACCAAAGATGCGCAACGACATGTCGTCTGATAATTTACAAATGGGTCTGGTTCTTTCTCGCATGACTTAACCCAGATATGCACAATCAATCAGGCATAGTCTACTCTTATCTTTACATGTTTTGCTTTCCCTTTGACCCGTTCCTTTGTTTCTTTTTCTTTTCTGGCACACCTTTACTACTTTCCATGGAACAGCAACAACACGGCTCGTTGTATACTGACGATGCATCGTTATCATCATCCTCATCATCAACCTACACAACAACAACAACGTATTCGTTCACATCTCGCAGTAGCAGTACCGCATCCACATCAACCACACCACCCCACCCTCATGCGTATAATCATCGTCCTAGTCGACACCATTGCCCTTTACAAGAAATTTTGCATCATGGCTTAATCGTGCTTGCTATCGCGTTTATCGTTGCCATAGCAATCACATGTCTTTTTGTGCTATTTCTGGCCATCAAGATACTTCTCAATGAACAAACACCATTTCTCATATATCATCACTCTCATCACAGCATATGTGAAAACATAAAGGTACCTGTTTCTTCAAATTACCATAATTAAGTGTCGCGTCTTTATGAGAACAAGTTGATCAGCATGGCCGAGAGGACCTTCTGACCAAGTTTCACGGTCGTGATGGCCAATATCGGTGGGCGCGGTCCGTACATCTTATCTATGTTCCAGTCCAAACATTTGGACGCTGCCATTCAAAATCTTCATAATGAAGCGTGGTATCTTTATGAGGACGAGATAATACACACTACAAATTTATGAGGACGAGATTGCTCGTCGCGGTCGAAAGTACCTTGCGTGAAAGTTTCAGGCTCGAGATGGGCAATCTCAGACTCAGGGAGCGTCCAACCTACTCTTGCCCTACATTTGGGCCGCCTCGCATTCAAAACATTTAAAATGAAGCCTGCGATTTTTAAATGAATAGAGTTGATCAGCATGCCCCAGAGAACCTTCTGACCAAGTTTCAGGTTCGAAATGGGCAATCCCAAGTTAATACATACTACTTCGATAAATCATAAATCCGGCGCGTACCCCATTTCCGACCATCCATAGTAAACCCCACATTATACCCTCCCATTCAAAATTTTCAAATGAAGCATGGGTTCTTTATTAATATAAAGTTGATCAGCATGACCAAGAGCATAATGTGTGAAAGCTTGAGGTTGGAAGTATGCAATCTCGAGATCATGGATCAATTTACAGTGTGCATGGATATGCCTGAATGTGCCTAACCTCTTTAATTTTCCAGCTCTTCCTCTACCACTTTATTTCCCCTTTCTTCCCATTCTCAACTGTTGCCCCATTCAAGTACAATTACCACCTGCAAACGGTGGTCCTGCTTCAACCCATCATATCAATCCTACAACTGCCTTGATCCAATTTGTCTTTGACTGAATGGCAACTCCATGGCGTGTGCAATCCTGCAGTAACACCCCGCGCTCCTTTACACTGCACATTCTCTTGTACATCCCTCTACAATGACCAATCGTAACAGCATTCATTCCAGCAATTGCTATTAGCGTGCCCTTTACACCATTATCTCAAACAGCGTTCTTTACATGCAGCAACCTGCCTTCCAGCCTTTTTCACGTGAATAGCAGATAGCCATTGTATAGAAGGAGCTTTATTTACGTGTAGCAACTTGCTTCAATATAAACGACTTCGTATGGATAAGGATATGAATCTTGATTTGGTGATGGGATGGAAGGAATTGGGTGTATACAGCGCATGGAAAAAGGGTATACCCATTGTCAATTTGACCTTTTTATGTTTGATTCTATCATCCTGTACGATTGGTGCATTCAATTATGCTATTCTACACGCTATTCCATGGCAGCTACTTTCATCATCCCTTTTTTGCAACTTTTCAATCATGTATAACCATCATCATCAACCAGCTCCATGTCTTGACACGCCATGTATATAATCCGCCAACACACACCAAGTGCCACCTGCCATACATTCATTCACCTTGTACAACACACGCCCACAGGATAGAAAATGCACCTTCCCCACTGGAGCAATTGGCTGTACCTCTCGATATATCTCTAGTGAATGAGAATTAAAGGATTACTTTAGCGAATACGATATCACGTTGGTCAAGTTTTATAGAACAGGAGACTTCCCTTCCTCCTGAGTTGAACCTTATTGTGTGCAGGCTTTTGATGGTTGTCTTATAGTAAGATTTATGGAGGATTGTAGAAGTATATCTGCTTGTAATTGATGCGATAAAGGATAAAAAGAGGAAAAGAAAAGTCTGATTGATTCATTGTGTTTTGAACACAAAGGCTCAATCCGATACTATAACACACCCCCTTTTTCGTGATTACATATCATCTTGTCAATGAGGTCCTAGCAGCTAGCACACGTTCCTGTTTTATGGTTTAGATCTTGTAAGATAGCTATTTATTAATATAGGGGGAGATGTAAAAATGTTGGCGGTGCCGTATATAGTGCTACTGTATAACTGATATGAGAGGACACTTGGCAATCATCACGAAAGATATTAAGAACAACAAGCGAGGAATAAACCACAAAATCTGACGTCTCTTTTTTTGTATCCACATGGGAGATATAGAACCGACGTAAGAAGATGATTTGTTTTATGTTCCGATCCACTACTTATAATGGTATGGTTGGCCTAAATAATGATGATGGAGGGCGCAGCATAGAGAATATATAATGATTATATGCAAAAGACAATACCGAACAAGAAGATCCGATGTCGTAGCGAGTATCATACATCACCTGGGGCCCAATCTCAAGTTGCAAACACAAGTAACACATCCCTTGTTCTGGTACCACTGTACCTATAATTTGTATACGCATATATACAACTCTAAAGCATGCTATGAATAAAGGACAATTCTTTTCTACTTTTAAGTCATCTCACGTTTTGGCCATTGGCATGTCAGCCAAAATAAGAGTATCGACAAATCACGTGATATAAATGTCGTTATCGTATGGCTGATTAGATCAGTGGCCAATGATAATACTTTTGATATTGCTGTAATAAGTGATGATCTTTATTGCTAAGGATACTCATGATATATATATGTTCAATGTTATAATTCTATGAATGATGTGGAAGGTGCTAGTAAAGGGCTTCTAGCAAATGCCAGCATCAAAAGGAAAAGGCTTCTAGAAAGAACGAGCAAAAGCTAGGTCACGTGGTCACATGACCTACGACAATACCCCCTCCCGAAAATCTTGGTCGCCCTCGACCAACACAGAAGCAATAGCATTGGCAGCATTTGTGAGCTGGCGCCAACGTGCTCTTGTAGCAGTGGGATCGTACCATGTGTCAGGATTACCATCGGCCTTGTTGATATGAATGGGACGTAAACGATCGGTGTGCACCCAGGACTTGTATGCTTCACCATTCATGCTGTGCAACTTGTAGATATCCGTGTCAA